>MNCI01020785.1:43466-60168 GCA_015680685.1 Gnetum montanum | reverse complement strand
AAATTGGTGACTGGGCATTTCTCAAACTAAGGAAGGACTCAAGGATTGAAAAGGGTGTGACTTCAAGGGAACTTGATACTTTTGTGTTGGTCATTCTCTTAGGTGCTTGAATGTTTCTTCTTGAGTTTTCTACCGTTCCGATGTTACACAATTATTGGAAGCTAAGACAATAAAAACAAGAAGTTTTTGCATGGTGTGGTTCTCACGCATAAAAACACAAAACACAAAAAAAAAAAACACCAAAGTGAGAATTCAAAGCACACCCCTTAGACGAATAAACTTGGGCTATAAGCATTGGTTATGAAAAAAACACCAAAGTGAGAATTCAAAGCACACCCCTTAGACGAATAAACTTGGGCTACAAGCACAGGTTATGGAACTCAAAGTGTTCCCTCTAACTAAGGCCCTTCTTGCTTCCCATTCTCTCCTTTATTTCATCGGAATGGTGGTGGCTCTTGGGGAGTGCATTCTTGTTGTCCAAGTGGATGATTTAACCGAATGCATTGATGTGAAGTCACTGGATGTGGTTGGTTTGAGGCCGGAGTTGGAATGAAATTTGCTAAGTCCCATTAATCATGAAACACACAAGGGGCTATACACCACCTCATTTTGGAGATTCCATCCCATTCTCTTCTCTCCATCCTTCTCTCCATTGTTCACCTCATTGTTGATTGTATCATTAGTGTATATATTTTGGTTGATGCACTATTTTCTTTTTAGTAAATTCTTGCGGTTAAGACTTTAACTCTTGTTCCAAATGACATTTCTGGAGCCTACGGACTTTTTGAATGTGGGTTTGTCAAGGCATTAAGGGCATGAGCCTGCTTTGGGGAGGACCCACTGACATTTCTATTTAGAACCTTAGTTAAATTCTTTCCCCTAACATTTTCGCAATCTAATTCTTTTGTTCATTTCCATCTTGACATCCACTTTATTGACGTTACCGTTGTCACTTTTTCTATATCTTTCTTACTCCTATTCTCTCTCCATTCTAACGCTACCGGAGGTTCGCGATTAGTCATGGGGGTACGGGGCCTGATTTTATCAATTTTCTCCTAGCCTTGAAATTTTTGATTTTCTTCCTAACCCCTACACCTTTGATAGTCATCAGTAACATATTCCCAGATCCATATCAACCATACCACAACCTAGCCAATGAACTTACACCGCAACAAGGCATCAACTACATTGAGATTCATTTACCCTTGCTAATTAAGATTGTGTTGTGTGTGTAGATGGTGACCATGCAATAATGGATTGGATCTGGAGCAAACACTTAGAATGGAGCAGCGCTGAAGCAACTATGCAAGGAGCAGGATCAATGGCGCGCTTATGGATGGGCAATAAAGGCGCAATCTTGGCATTGGCAGCAACAACACTTCTTTCTCTCTCTCTTTCTCAGTTGCCAACAAAGGCCTAATGTCATTGTAATAAGGTGTTCACCCTTGTTGTCATGAACACCAGTTTTGTCAAGTCTTGTAATAATGATCCATTCACATGTCCTCCCATTAGTTCCATTCCCCTCAATAATTTCATACCTTCCTGATATTATTGTAAGAAACTCGAGGACGAGTTTTCATTCAGTCATGGGGGTATGATAAGATGTGATATTGCGGCCGTCGCGATATCGTATCCCATGCGATATCGCGTACGCGATATCGCGGTCCGTCACTAAATCTATAAATAAGAGGCGACACTCCCCTTATTTGCTATCCTAGGCTTAAAGTAGGAAAACTCTGGGAGTTTGATCATTCCAGAGATAGAATATTTTCCATGTGCCCGCAGTAGGAGTTCCCAAGTGAACGGATCTTTATTCGAGCAGCTTTGTACCTAAATGCAAGTTGTGTACGGCAATAAAGACGAGCTTTGTGGATAAACCTTGCAGTGCATGGAATAGGTTTTATTACATGTTATTTCCTACCTGTTGTTTATTACTTGCATTAGCGCAGCATGAGTACGACTTGATTACGAGCATTGACGAATGTGTATGGCTAATCAAGGAATCGGCTGCTCATCGCGATTAGTCTCTCTCACCCTCAACTCCTAGAATGTGGGATGAGTACGACTTGATTATGAGCATCTACGAATGTGTATGGCTAGTCAAGGAATCGGCTGCTCATCACGTTTAGGTTAGTTAAGTGCCTTAGTACGACCACTTCGAGCATGTGCGTTACGTGTGGTGATCCTAGTAACGATTAGCGTTTGGTAGCCACAGTTGCATAGTTCAGGGTGTGTACAGTAAGTGGGAATGGATGCTGATGCTAGTTAATTTAGACTTAGTCATTAGTTAGAGTTAGTTAGCTCTCTCAACCCCTCACCTTGATGGCATAGGAGAAAAACCATAAAAGACCATAAAAATCATATACCTCGGACTTACTTAACCATACACCGTGACAACAACAAGTAAGTTTGGGAAGACAACAAATGATTAACCCTAAGTGTTCCATGGGGTGTTTAGGCATTTAGTCTACGGAGTTTGACCGGATCGTGCGTGCTACGCTCGTTTTGTATGGTTGAGTGTAGGGGTACCTCACCACTCATCACCTTACTTTCCAAGATAATTAGACACCAAAAGATAAAGTAAAAAGTTATAAAAATCATTAGCCTTAATCTCACTTAACCATCGCAAATAGAACATCATAAGTTAGATTAGGAAGACAACGACCATTCTAACCCAAGGTTTCATTGGTTAGGGTTTGGTGTACGTTAAGTGCTCACAATCTACGGAATTCGACCGAGTCACATGTGAACGCCTGTGATTCATATGGTTGGACGTAGGGGTACCAAGCCGCTCATTATTGGCACCATTACCGAGGACTGTTAGTCTTACATGTGTCATCTAACCTTAGTGAAACTATCACTTAAGTTGTTGGAACGGACCCAGGATGGAAACATTTACGCACGCTAGGTAGATTAAAGTAAATAGTAAGGTACACCAATTACATGGACCATCTAACATCCAACATGTCTTCTCACAGGAGAGAGGCATCCAACCCACCGATGCCACAAGAATGTTGAGTGGTATACAGGTATCCCGATGAATATGTCCCTGACTTCACATTCATCCTACTTGAAGATGAGCATCTGCGATGGCGGGACATGGAGGGCAACATCATACTACCACCCAACTGATCAGCTCCTACAATGCTATTTCACAATCTTGGCAGACTAGGCATCCAGGACCGGGGAGTGGAGTATGTCATGGAGAACCATAACTACCGGGACTATCATCCCACTCAGGCTCAATGAGCATGAGACTAGCAATAGGCAAAAAGATATGAACACCTGAAGGGGAAACAATTCAGTAACCCCTTATTCTTGCAAGGGCTATAGGACGATGGGGATCCCATCTTTCATGATTCCCACTCGACCGAACTTCCTCTAGGGCAGCAGATCCTTCAATCCATCATCCAGAACAAGCCTCCAAGTGACCAAGATCCTCAAGGGGATGGAGGGTCACGTAGCAAGGATGGGCAGGATGATCAAGGCCATCATCAGGGTAGAGGGGAAGATTGACACCAGAGTAGTGGTGATTCCTCTCCTTCTTCTCCATCCTCTCACTCTCCTATACCTTCATCTAGCTCAGGCTCTGATCGTAACCAGGGTAGAAAGGAGTGAAAGGATGGTGGTTGAAAGGATCGAAAGGGACAATGTGAGGAAACACGCGACCAATCACATGATGCTCACTAGCATGAAAGGAGTGGTAGCCAGAATCATCACAGACATCATGGTCCTCAGCAGGAATATGACTCAGATGAGCCATTGTTGGCTACTTGGAGCATGCTCCAGATCGTCGAGGTAATTCAGATCCCTAGTAAGCACGTGAAGGATAGCCGGATCAAGTGCGTTGATATAAACAACATCCCCAGATTTGAAGGGGGATACAACTGTGATCCGCAAACTCACCTGTAGGCATTCCATGACACCTACACCCTGCAAAGCATTGACAATGATTGGTAGAAGCTAAAGCTGTTCCCTCACACACTCATCAAGAAAGCAGAAAACTGGTACCAATCCTTGGAACTAGAATTAATCAGAATATGGAGTACGATGCTTGAGATTTTCAATGAAAAGTGTCAAATGTACTCCAGAGTGGTGAACCTGATATGTCAAATCCAAGGGTGGAAGCAAGGTAATTATGAACCCTTGGATGCAGCCATGAGCAGATACTATTCACTGCTATATCAGTGCCCTAGTCATGGCTACTCTCAATGGGCATAGCTTTACCACATCATTAATGGGCTCCATTTTGAAATACAAAAGACCCTTGGCATGTATGCCCAGTGACGACTGTCAGAGCTAAGGGTGCATCAATTGTAGCACCTCATTGAGCAGGTGGCCAAGGAGGAAGAGGAACTTAGAAAGAAGGAGAGTCCAAAAGAATTTAATCGGGATCCCTTAATTAGAAAGAGGGAGGTTCGATTCTATGATGAGGAGGAGGAATCACTACTGAAAGCAGTGGTGAACTGAAAGACCTTGCCTTTACAAAAGTTTACATCTGAAATATCGGCAAAGGTTGATAAGATGTGGGAGTCTTTGGACAAAAATTTCTAGAGTGTGCTGAAAATTGCAGAGGAGTCCAGAGAACAAGGTTATGATCGTGATCAGCGTAGGAAGAAGGAAGCTGAACATGTCCACCACAAGGGTAAGGGTAAAGTTGCTGTAGCAGAGTAGGTCGCAGACTCCGACACAGAGGAGGATGATGAATGTGGCATATGCCAATATGAACATCCTAAAGGGTGTTGTCCTGTGGTGTCACATCTCCAAGAGTCTAGGGTGTATGCGTTGAATCCTCACTTGGCGTAGTGGCAAACACCCCGAAGATTGGCTTACCCACAAGGCAACCCAAGGCAGTTCCACCAGCAGCAAGGGTATTATCCAAGTGGAATGCCACCGTAGCCCTATGAATAATTCTAGTAATGGCAACAACCACAAGCATGGGGAATGCCACCTCCAAGGCAATAGTACCCTTACTGATAACCAGATCCCTATGGGTACTACGTTTAGCAACCAGTCTCTCCACAGGACTCTTCCAGCCACGTCGCTTTTTAAAATTATTACCATCCCCCAGAATATTTCAAACCACAATCTACATCACCCAGGGGGGAAAGCTCACATCTATAGTAATCCTCCATCACCTTCTCTTGCCACTCCTTCTCCCCAACCTCCCACTCAACTACCACCTACTCCACCTATGCAGGGGGAAATTCCACCATAGCCATAGCAACGCAACGCTACGAGGGCTGTCAACATACAACCAGCTCCTCAACCGAGTGGACCGGAAGCCAAGCCATGGAAATGTCCCTTGTTCCAGTCTAATCATGTACGCACATCCTCATACCCACCTATGGCTGGTGCCTCTGAACCTCAAAACACCTCTACTATTGCACCGCTCGAGCAGCCTTCAGACCAAATGCCCTTCAATGTACAAACGGTCATGCTCACACACGCAGTGACTAAGTGGATAAAGGCAAGTCACCTTCCCCAGAAATTGACTGATCTGAGAAGTCCCCTCATCCATCTTCAGGTGGCAAGAAATGAGCCCTATAAAGCTCTTCTGGATTCGGGGTCAAGAGTCAATTTGATCTCACATGACATGTACAAGAATTGGAACTTGCCCTTGTTAAAGAAGAGCAACGTTAGGCTCGCACTAGCAGACCAGTCCATCATTGTTCCCTTGGGAGTGGTGGAGGACATGGTGACCACTATTTGTGGGTGGTTCCATCCTACTAATTTCCTTGTCATTAGTGTTGAAAATTGCAAGAGAAACTTCCCAATCATAATAGGAAGGGCCTGGTTGAGCACGGTGGATGCAAGACTAGGACTTCGAGATCTTTCCCTTGAAATTTCAAAAGAAAATCCTTTAGAAAAGATCGAGAAGAAGCACGTTCCATGCATTGTGTATAATGACTCAAGGTCCAACTGTGTGTAGTAGTTATGGTCCACTAAGCAGACATCCATTCAAGCATGCAGTCAGTGTACCGAAGAATCACCAGTTCAATAGTGCCTATATGCAGCAACCACAAAACAAGAGGGCACCCGGTGGCTGATAGCTGATTCTACTAGTAACACATTGTACATGGAACCATCTGAGGAGCTTGTACGAGCCTATGTAGAGAGCATGGATGAATTGGAAGAGGTTCATCAGCAAGAGTCCATCGTTGATGGCCATGGTGCATGGGGAAATTTGCACATCCCTGAGAGCTTCAAACACAAGCCCTTAGAACTCAAACCTTTCCATGGGCCCCACTTAACCAGTGCTACCACCTCATAATCACTAGGATAGCCTTGCTCCATTTTTCATGTCTCCTCCTTTCCACCCAGTCAAGGGGGAGACCGTCATCCCTACTAACCCATTCCACTACACCCCTCACCGTTTTGTATTTTTTTGTTTTACACTTTTTGTTTTTTAACATCATTCATACATTTTCCAATTCTTATTAATTTTTTCCCTTCTTTACTTGTTTTCCATTTCTTTGTGTGTATTTCATTTTTCATGTGATCGCTAATGCATCATCTTATTGTCATCAAGTGTTTGGCACGGATGGTTTTCGTTGCAATGGGTAATGTACAATAGTCCACCTTGTTATCTGGCTCCCACCCTCGCATGGTTATCCTTGGACTTTACATCTATTTTTAGCTCACAAACTTAGCAGTGAGTCCACGTCATCCACCCATTCACCTACTCCATGGTTTTTCTTCTGTTGAGAATATGTAACCCCTTCACTCAAAAACATTGTAATTAATGTGTGACTTGTGTAGTTCCTAGACTCGGGGATGACCCAATGGTTTGAATCGGGTGTGACTTCAAGGGGAATGCAACATTCGTCACTCTCTCTTATCCCCTGGGTTGTTGTGTCCTTACAGATTTCCTACCACTCCACGTTCTTCTCTCCATGGAAGCTTCTTGGCAGTTCGACCTTACATAGTGTGGTCCTCACTAAAAAAAAACAAATAAACATGAGGATTCAAAGCATACCCCTTGGTCAAATGCATGCGAACATGCATGGGTCTTTGCCTGGTGTGGTTCCCTCGAAAAAGAAAAAAGAAAAAATCATGACATCGCTATGTGGGAATTCAAAGCACACCCCTTAGATTACCTCTCATGGGCCACAAGCACTAGTTATGGGACTTCCTTCGTCCCCTCTAACTTTGTCCCATTTCACTTCCTTCCTCTCATGTTTTTGGAGTGGTGGTTCTCTGTGGATGCATTCCTGCTTCCTTGGGGGATGGCTGAGGCTTTGTCTGTTGTTGCGATGTCACTATATGTGGATGGTTTTAGTTTGAACTTAGGAAAGGTTCTACCGGGTCACTTAACCACAACTGCACATGGGATTTCATGTGATCGATGATTGGAATTCCATTTTCTCATTTCTCTCTTCACCTAGTTTCCTTCGTAGCTCACCTCACTGCCTATCTTATGTTATGAAAGTTCACTGTGGTTTCCATGGGCTTCTCATGCCATGGCGGGATCTCTTGGGTAGGATTTTTAACTGGTAAACACCATTTCTTGGCCCCAGGGCCCATGGACCTTGGTGTTGAGGATCTGCAGGGGCTACTACGACTATTTCCTACTATGGGAAGGACCCACCTACATATTCTTAGTCCCGCTCGTTAAGTCTCCCATCCTTTGGATTTTGTGGTTGATTATTTTCAGGATCCCATCGCTCGATTTCTTCCCCGCGAAGTTCTTTTGCATTACATTTTCCTATTTTTGACTCTTTTTTGAGCCCCGATTCCCTTCCTCCTATCGTCAGCCATGATTGGGCCTCTCACGTGTTTCAACCGCCCCAATTTGATGTTTCAAATTCATAATTTTGGGCTTTTTCCACGTTGGTCAACATTTGTCAATGGGTGCAAACCCCTGCGTATATGCGGCCCCATCGATGCAATGGCCAACCCCTATATATAGGGCCATTGCGCTTCACATTTTCATCATTTGGAATCCAAATTGGGGGGAGATTTTACCTTTTTTTCTGCCCAACTCTTCCCTAAGCACCTATGTTCTATTGCGCGTCCACATCAACCGATCCTTGCCCTTTTAAGCAACCGGAGCTATGCTCTCAGTCATGGGGGGTGATGCCTATGCATAATTAATTAATTAGTTAGTTAATTACGAAAACAACCTTTTAAACTTCAACTCATCCTTTGTTGTTTTTGGCTCTAACCCATGAATTAACACTCTGGGAGACTTAAAGGAATGCCTGTGTCAACAACATAACTTAGTCAAACTGAGAAGGTGTATAAGGACCATCTTGAGCTACTTATGCATAGTCTAATGGGTGGTTATGTTTGATTGTAGATGGTGTAACGACAGAAAATGTCGGTAGCTAGAAAATGCCAAACAAAATTCCGTGTACACAGTTTTGACCACGGATACGTGCGAGGGCTGTGCTGGAAAAACGAATCCGCGGCGCCCTGAACAGTATTGTCGATCAAATAGGGACTTACTAAATCCGTAAACCGATGAAGATTATGAATATTGCGTGGAACGATTTGATTCGACGAGTCACAAAAATGAGAGAAAAGCAATGTAGATGAATTATAATGATGATAACGCTAACACAATAAGAGGAGGCAGACACGAGAGAAACGCGTGGTTTTAAGATCTACGCTTTGACTTGAAGAATAAATATTTTGTATACCACATTACAGTGGGGAGACCTCGATTACTTGATGTGAAGCAAACATAAAATAACAAGAAAACTGTCCAAGCAGAATTACAGAATGAAGTCCGATCTACCTCGTAGGCCAGAGATGGGATGCAAGGAAGGTCAAGTATTGACGTCTATCGATCAACTGTTTCTGATCAATAGAGCCTGCAAACCGTGCAAGATGATCTCGTGATCTCTGATCTGCTCCTTTTCCTTTGGGTAGTCTCTGCTCGGAAATGCCAGCGATCACCAATGGAGAAAGTTGTGTCTTCACCAACAGACCGATCACTCCTGCTGCCAATGCCCAAGCGAAATGTACCCTGTCTCTGCTAGAAGGTGATGCTGTCAAAAATTGCCAAAGTGTTGCTCTCTTTTCTTTTTTTGTCTTTGTGTTGTTTTTGTCTATCTGTCCTCTGTATGTTTTCGCTAACTGAAGTATTTATAGGTTTGACGACGTGTGGACAAGGTCTGGCTGTGATGGCATGTGTTTCAAACCTTTCGAAATGCTGTTGACCTAACCATCTTTGTGTTGAACTTTGTGATTACGCACAATACGCTTATTTACATACTGTGCGTGTAAATAATAGATGCGCGTTGGGCATGTCTCAGCTGACTTTGGGCTACATTACGCTCATTAGCGTTGCGTTGCGTGCAAGAGCGTAACAAAGCATGAAAACAATGGATTCAAGCTGTTTTACGCTTGTTTACGCCGTCGAGCGTAGTGAAGCATAAACGATGATTAGCTTGGCGATGCATTACGCTGAGATACGTTGTGTTGCATAACGAGCGTAAGATGAGCTATCCGCACGCCAAGAGAAAAGAGTTGATCTATTGCGCTTCCTTGGACTTTGCCTTTGACTTTTTCGAAGCTCATTACGCTGCTGTGCGCGACAGAGCGTAAACTCGGCCTTGGACAAAAGACTTAGCGAAATATACAAGAAGTCGCATATTACGCTGCTTAAGCCTCTCTAGATGTCGAAGTAAGTCGCCTTCCAATACTAGACTATGTTGAACAGAATCATGCTAAGCGTCATTACACTACGTCGCATGATAAAGCGTACAAAGATAAAACATAGTGATGTTGGAAATTTGCAAAGGAAATCGAAGACTTGATGCTACACGTCTCTTTTCCTTACTCTGCCTTGTTCTCCCTTCTGGAATTCGGTCATGTATTCTTGCCTGATTGCAAATCTTTGCCTGAAGCCGGCTCACAATTTTCACGGTGTTTCAAATGGCACCCAAGGGGCGAAGGACCATCACAATCGAGGGACAAGCATCCATGCACGGGAAGGGGATGAGGCGTGCAACAGCTAGAGCACGCGGAGGGCTCTCATGCATCTAGCCCCCTCTGCGAAGAATCTGACGTGGAATCTGTCCATAAGATTATTTAAGAAGAGATTCTCAATGAGCAATCGCAAGGGGATGAGACTCCTGGGATAGCACCATGGCTTGAGGTCACCCTGACCCAAGCCTATCTTGATGCTATCATGCCACGCGAGGTGCAACAGATGGTCCTCCAAGAGCTAAACTTTGGACCATTCCTCAAGAACACGCCAGAAGAAGTGAGGCTCCAAGTGCAAAACTCTCCGATATGGCCAATCATCACAACTAGTTGTGAATGGTACTTAGGAGAGACCTATCTCTTCTGGATGAATCAGCAACCAAGGTCTAGAGTAAGAATCAAAGACATTTATGTCTCTTACTCTTCGGAGGCGATAGCGTAGGCTCTGGGATTGCCTAAGACCAGAGTAGATGTGGTGGAAATTCCAAAACAAGCCAACCTAGAGGTAAAGGTGGAATGGACCAAACGGTGCTATGGGGTAGAGCGTAAGGAATTCGGCTCTCTGACCATGGCAAAGAGGGTATACTCAAAGATCACGTCTTACCACTTGAACCCAATGGGAAGACCCAGCAAAATCATAGCCTTCTTCGCTCGTGCATGTGTCACCTTGAGTGGGAAATTTCCAATGAGTCTTCCATAGCTATTATTCTTGGAGATTGAAAAGAGGTTCATTGAGAGTGAACATGGAAGATGAGCTCTCCCCTTTCCCTGCCTAATCCAGAAGTTGTGCAAACGGGCAGGGTTAGCATGGTACTCCAATGATGTAATCCAACATGCCTCGATTGCCTCGATTTCCTCGATTGCCTCTTGCGGGTAGTAGGGCGAGGAAAAAGATTGTTTAATGCCAAGGCTATCACAGAAGGATTTGGTTTCCGTACTACTAAACTGTGGTCCATTGTCAGTTACGATAGTCATCGGGAGACCAAATCTGGTTACAATATTATCTAAGATGAAATGGTAAATCTGTTGGGATGTGATCTTCCTTAAAGGAATAGCTTCTACCCACTTCGTAAAGTACTCAGTTGTGGTAATTATGAAACTATGACTTGCGGAAGATTTCGGCGTGATGGGACCTATGATGTGTAGTCCCCATCATTGAAATGGCCATGTTATCTGAGTTGTATGCAACTCTGTAGGTGACACGTGCATGAGATTTGCGTGACGCTGACACGTGTCACAAGTTTTAACCTTTGTCAGGCAATCTTTTTCCATGCGTGGCCAGTAGTACCCTAAGCGGCGAATTTTTGAAGCCATAGCCCGTGGTGCTATGTGTCCTTCGCATAATCCCTCGTGAACCTCGCCAACGATATGTTGTGCTTGGTCCTTATTAACGTAGGTAAGCAGCACGCCATCAAAAGAGTGTCTACAGAGAGTACTGTCTCCTATGATTACGTACTACCTAGCTCGCTTACGGATTGCATCTTTTTGCGCGCGTGTCAGCTCGTGCGGTAGCTCGCCTTGTAGGAGGTAAGTTTTAATGTTGTCGTACCATTCTGGTGTGCTTTCTTCGAGAAGGGAAGATATGTGTGCCGCCTGAATGATAGGACCTGTACAATATGTTATTAAAGCAGGACAAGTGTCGAGTAGATGTGAGGACACGTTTAAGGCCAGAGTAGCCAATGCGTCGGCCAGTGTGTTATCATTCCGTGACACGTGTTGGGCATCGATGGTCGCGAATTGTTTCAGAAGATCTTTAGCCATATCGCAGTAGGGCTGCAAATGTGCAGCCTTGCAGGCATAGACACCTACGATCTGATTGATGACGAGCATCGAATCACCCCTAACTACCAAGTGTCGAATATCTAGTTCGCTTACAGCTAGTAATCCCCTGAGGAGCCCCTCGTACTCTACCACATTGTTCATACAGGGGAAGGTCAAGCGATAAGCGTGAAGACGCACATCCTCAGGTGATAGTGTAATAACGGTGGCAGCACTGCCACCTCTAGCAGTTGAAGCTCCATCGAAATACAACGTTGCTTCTAGGCCTGTTAAGACAGGGCTTACACTATGTACATGTTCGTCTGGGAACTCAGGCTCTATAGTTACGTGGTTGTTAATTGGTGACGTTACTAACTGGTCAGCTATCGCTTGGCCTTTCGTAGAAGATTGGCCAATATAATGCAGATCGAATTCTGCCGTGATAGCCTTCCAGCGAGCTATTTTGCTACTTTCGTATAGGTTGTGCGTAATGGCCCTAAGGATGTTGTTTTTATAGATGATGTTAACTTGGCTACGGAAAAGATAATGTCTACACTTTTTTAGCGTAAATAGTAATGCTAGGCAATTACGCTCTACTTCGTTGTACCTCGTTTTGTACGCACATAGAGCATGACTCAAGTAGTAGATGGGCACTTCCGACCCATCATCCCTCCTTTGGCAGAGTAATGCCGCTAACGCTACGTCCGAAGTTGCGAGGTAAATGTAAAATGGTAGGTCCCTTTGTGGTGGGAAAATCATTGGTAAGCGTTGGAGTTCCTGTTTTAGGTTGTCAAACGCACGCTGACAATTTTCCGTGCATTCGAAATTAACCCCCTTCTTAAGCAAATGTTGCATAGGGTGTAACTTGTCGGTTAATCTCGAGATGAACCGGTGTATAAACTGTAATCGTCCTTGTAACCCGCGTAATTGCTTGAGGTCTGTAGGAGGTGTTAATTCGACAATGGCTTTGACCTTATCAGGGTCAACTCGTATGCCGGTTTCTGACACCACAAACCCCAGCATGTGTCCGGTTTTGACTCCGAATACGCATTTCTTTGGGTTAAGCTGGAGATCGTATTTGGAGCATCTTTTGAGGACTAACTCCAGGTCTTTTGAATGATCTTCCGACTTTAAAGATTTAACAGCTATATCGTCAACATAGTCATTCAGTCTCCCTAAGAGGTAATCGCTAAAGATGTATGTCATGACTCGTTGATACGTTGCTCCGGCGTTTTTCAGGCCAAAAGGCATCATAGTGTAGCAAAAAGTGCCCCAGGGCGTCATGAACGTTGTTGTCAATTGATGTTCTGGGTTAATGCGAATCTGGTTATAGCCCGAAAAGCCATCCATGAAGGATAGAAGCGGATGCCCAGTTGTCGTATCGACTAGTTGGTTGATACTCGGTAGTGGGAAGTTATCCTTGATTGTTGCCTTGTTTAAATCTCGGAAGTCTATGCAGATGCGTATGCTTCTGGTCTTCTTTGGGATGACTACAATGTTAGATACCCAATCCGAGTAATCGACCGCGTGGATGAAACCAGCCTGATACAGTTTGGTGATCTCATCACGCACAGCTAGCGTGATCTCTAGCTTGATTTTTTGTACCTTTTGCCTAGTTGCCTTAATCTGCGGGCCTAAGATTATGTTATGTTGAATTAACCTGGGATCTAGCCCCGGCATATCCTCGTATGACCACGCAAATACCGTAATGTTGTCTTGTAGGACTTGTTTTATAGAATCGTGCATTTTCTGGTCTAGTAAAGAACTAACCTTAAGCGTTTTGGCTTCACCCTTATGCCTAACGATAGAAACCTCATTAAGGGGGTCTTCGGTTATATCCCCAGCCTCCAAAGTCTAGCGTGCGCGTCGACTGTTCTGGCCATTCTGGGGATGTTTCCGATGTGGCTATGGTCACATCGTCGAAGGGAGGGTGAGTTTCTACTAGCGTAGGATCGAATTTCCTAATTATTTTCCCATATGGACTTGTTAAAGTTAGAGGTGCTGAAAATGTTGCGTCCATTTCCCAGCCGTCCTGCAAAATCACCAAATGCGTAAATGATTAGGAGAAAGCATGACGTGGTGTTGTCGAACGTGGAAAGCTAACTGAATTTTGAATATTGTAAACAGGTTGTAATTAATTCTACCTGATTACGAGACGATAAGATGTGGTAGTTTAACATCATTTCGGACAGTGGCGCATGCGATATCTACCGCATTAATACCTTGATTTTTGGGTTCTGTTTTAGGAAAGTCCCGCTAAAATCGGATATCAAGTCGGTGATTCTCGCATATAAGTAAGTAGTTTTCGGTGAGAACGGGCTGCTGGCTGTCGCGAATTCAAATTCCTAACTGTTACAAAGTGAGAGAAAGAGGAGTGGAAGATTGGAACACGTAGTTTTCAAAGACGTGAACGTGCGGAATTGTGAAGGTTTTGAAGCTGTGACAATGGTGCCTAAAGCAAAAAGGAAGAACATGAAATTAGCCAAGATCGATGAGGTGCAAGAGAATCTAGAGCGCGCTTCGCAGGTGGTGGTCAAAGTGAGGGACCCTACGCCTTTGAACTAGTAGGCCATTCCTTGCGTACTTGTGGTGTTTCAGCAGTGTTTATTATTGTAGCGTCACTCGCGTAAACGAGGGTTTCAGGTTATGGACCTAGTGCTAAGACGAGGGTTTAAAGGGGTTGCGTCTATCGCCGTTGTCAGGGACAAACCTTGCACTGTTGCAAGGGTTTTGGTGATTTCGGCATGGATAACTAAGCGTAATTTGTAGGTTTTCTATATTTAAACATGTAAATGTGAATGTAGATGTTGATCTGTGTATTGCTTTTTCTGTACAGTATTATGCTAAAGCCTGTCTTAATCGTGTTAGACATCGTTGGGGTTTTGTGCTGCATAAACCGGATTGTGCCTAATGTCCCGCCCCCGCAAACTCGATTGCATGGGAAGGCCATATGGTTTCGAAAGGGTGCGCTGGAGTTTCTGCAGTTCTTAATGCACAACTATAGCATTATTATATGGTCTAATTTGTCAGGCGATATTGCCGGTGCCATTTTGGAGCACCTGTTAGTGGGTTCCACGCAGGGGATCCTGGCTTTCTTTACAGACGGAGCCATTGATACTGGACGTCCCAAGGACTGAGAACTTAGCGCCCGAGGTTTGAGGTTGGATCTGGGAAATGGCCCAGTTTAGTTGCTACCACGCATATAGCACTTTGTTCGTGGCCCGTCATGTCTTGACCTACTTCCAGAACCCAGTAGGCACTGTGTATTATTTAGGCGGGTAAGTAGTTTTGTTGACTGTATTTTTGTTATATGTCTGTTGTCTGGGTTTTGCAAAGCGTAAGATAAGCCTATGTGGTATGGTACAGGTTTTTTATTCATGAGAACAGGTTAGTAGGAGATGGTGATACGTTGTCATGGACCGAAACGGCAATAAAGGCGTTTACCTCAACTAGCAACGTACGTGCTGGTGTGATGGGGCAGATCGGCTTCGACATTCATGAGTACCCCACCCGCTATGCTGATGCTTTTGAGAATTGCCAGAATCTCGGGTGGCTACATGATGACTAGGCCTTGGATCCGCCCCTTACCGTTGAGGACATGCAGAGGAAACTTCCCCCATTTCCTTTGCCATTTGGACCTGGTAAAACTGCTGTGTATTTTATTGTTGCGTGGTGTAGTTGTGAATTGTGAACGCTGCGTAATAGTATTTTTGTTTGACCTGTGTCTTACGTTGTTCAGTCAGGGAATCCCGGGAGATTACCCTTGTAATTTTTGGCCGCAAGGCAAATACTGTCCTCTTCTGCTATGGTGACATCAAGGATGCACAACGCTGGCTCGGCCATGCGGCGGCCCCAGTTGCGGTGGTCACCAAGATCTGAGAAGCGAGGCTAATGCATTTATTTTTAGCCGCAACTCCTGATGTCCCCGCCAGTGAAATGCTAACCCTTGTCAACTCCTTCAGCGAAAAGGCAGAGCGTTTTTGCACGAGCGTGCATCACGTGCGTGTAAGTTTTGACATTGACACTCAGCTCTTTGTAGACCTCTTCGGTGTCCCCTCTGATGGCCTTCCCATAAATGAGAAGGTGAAGAGGAGTCTCGACTGCCAGAAGTGGCTGGAGGAGTGGGTAAGGGTCAAGAAGGAGCCTAAAGGGATTCCTTGTGAAAGAATCAAACTAGGAATCACCAAGATAGTTTATCCCCTTTTCCGGGCTCGGACTTTTCCCAAAACGCTCTCGTAAGGGAAGTTCTTTTCCATAGAGCAGACTCGTATTATGCGGGAGGTTCTGGAAGAAGGGACACAGTTCAATTGGGCAAGCTATTTTGCTGAGGGACTACACACTGAGATGATCAGGCTTCGCAGGAAGCTCGAGTCTCGTTTCAATGTGCATTACGCCTTCTTTATAGCTTGCCTTCGGTGTTTTACTGAGTTTTTGGTCGTCCAAAGGAATGGGGTCTGGGTGCAACAAGACCGAGACTAGCTATCCAAACCTTGGATTACACATATCCTCAGCACTACCCGTGGGCAGGATCCTCCGGAAGGGATTGGGGAATCTCTATCTATAACGACCAGAGGTTTGGCGGCGTCTCGACTGCAAGGCCCCAACAGTGTAGACAGGATAATGCCTACTTACACTGGCGATGCCTCACGAGGGAAACGTTTGCCTTCATGGAGGGCGTTGTCAGTGATATGATCGAGCGCCTCGAGCGCGTCGATCCTGAAGCTAGTATGCTGTAGCTATAAAAGGTTTATTTTACTATACAGTGGTAATGTGTCATATACAATGATGATGTTTGCTGTTAGGAGCTTGCCTTCGATGGGACCCAACGGAGCCCATTGATTTGAACACAGTGGAGCCTCCATCGGATGGGGCGGTCGTGCCACGCCACATTTATGAGGAAATGCGTAAATGTGCGTTACGCTCGACTCGCTCCTTATGGGAAAGTAAAGGCATGAACGAAAACCTCTGGAAAAGGCTGCAGAGGTCAGATCAGAAGATTGAGTCTTTG
>MNCI01020785.1:13931-43230 GCA_015680685.1 Gnetum montanum | reverse complement strand
AAACATTTGTATAAGCGAGAAAGCATCGCTTATCGTAAAATTTACCGCGATTCTACTGTCAAAGCTCAATCCTTGCAAGTTTTCCTTGACGTCATTGGAGCATCCAAAGCCTTCAAGAAGTTCCAAGAGCAGGTGACTGTAAGTGCGTCCCTGGAAAGGGAGATGACTCTCCCTGGGGGCCAGACTACAGTCCCTACATTCTTCCCTGACCCGCCTCGCTAGACTAGCGTGGAAAAAGGGAAGGTGAAAGCTGGAGCTGCCTTGGGAGATGATGTGTGGTCGGACCTAACTGAGGAGGAAATTATGAAGCGCCTGTGGGCCGGCCTAGAAAAGCTTCCTTTTGCTGCGGAAGCAGGGCCATCGCGAGTAAGTTTAATCATGGCTAAGTCTAAATTTTCCTATTGTGTTGTCAAGTTTTGTCTTGCTAATATGTTTTCTATATCTAGGTGCCCGAAGGGGATAGAGAAGATGAGCAAGCTAAGGAGCAAGCACAGGAAGAGGAGCGTAGTGATGAAGAGCGTCCCCCTGTGGAGCCGGTACCAGAGCAAGGACCTCATGAAGAGGAAATTCCTCATGAAGGAATACTTCCTAGAAGGGAAGGTCCACTAGAGGACGATCCATTAGGGCTAGAGCCAAACTTAAGAGATACTAGTGACAGTGGCATTAGGGGAGATGCGTAATTGTGGTTTACGCATGGTTTTATTGATTGGAATCAACAATGGTTATGCTAATGACTGGGCGACTAGCTACGAGATTTTTGTGGCAATTTTAAATGCTATTCATTCTTTTTTTGTCTTTTGCGTTTTTATCTGCAAAGCGTAAGTGTAATTGTTAAGGATTTTGCCTAAGTTATGCCGATGGAATGGAAGAGCTAGTTTAAGGCCATTGCGGGCCATATGCGTAAACTGGGGACTAGTTTTAGGCCATTGCGGGCCACTGTTGGCGTTTGCATAATCCAAAACTAGTTTTAGGCCATTGCGGGCCTTCATAGGAGTCTGCGTGAACTGGAAATTAGTTTAAGGCCATTGCGGGCCCTGGCTAGTTTAAGGCCGTTGTGGGCTATGGCTAGTTTAAGGCCGGTGTGGGCCATAACTAGTTTAAGGTGATTGCGGGCCCTTTGCGTAATATAGGAAGCGTAAATGATAATAGTATACAATTCTGTGTAATTAGGCTAAAGTGATTAAGCAACATGAATAGCGTATGTAAATGAAATGCAATAGCGTAAAGAGATGGCAAGCGTAAAAATCGAAAACTTTTATAGCGTAAATATGTATTGAATGAAAAATAGACTGCTGAATGCAAACGGCGATAGCTGATAAAAACGTGATAATGTGCATAAATGCCATTCTTCAACCATCAATCCTCAGTTGTCTCTTAATGGCCTTCACGTTGAGTGTTATGTAAGGGCGGGGGGATTTACGATCTGACTCCTCTATGCCGCCATCCTGAAATGGCAGGTTGGCCCAGGCTAGACTGTCATCATTAGTGTCGATTTGTTGAGGGATTTGAGGATAGGTTTGATCATCCGATGTTTCTATCTCCGAACCCCATTCTTCTTCAATGTTGTTGACAGTCCTGGGGGTGATTTCATCACCGCGTATTACAACCTCCCCTCCAGCGTAGGGTAGGTGTATCTCTTGGTGTATCGGTGATGAAACCGCCCTCAGCTGGGCTAACCACGACCTCCCTAAGATCAAGTTGAATCCAGGCATCTCCTCGACGAATAGGAATGTGGCCTTTATTGGGAATTGATCTCCTGCCACAAATTCGATACAGACCATCCCTTTGACCTGAACCCTTGCCCCATTGAACGATTTTACGCAAGCTATCGTCATGGGGGTGATTTGGTCGACCAGACCCAACCTATCCATGATGGAATAAGAAATGACGTTTGTAGCTGTGCCATCGTCCACGTGTACCCTCCGGATTCGGTACTGATAGACCCAAATGGTGATGAATATGGGTTCAGTTGTCACCTGACCTTTCTCAGGATCATCTTTGATAGACTCGTCATGAAAGGTCAGTGAGGTAGGCCTAGATTGCTCAGCTTCGGAAGGAAACATGACAACATGTATTGCTTCCTCCTCTGCTGGCAAGCTTTCATTCATAGATATGGATGTAAGCATGTGGACCATAGCCTCACGGTATTCCCGGGACGTCATAAGCAGGTCATAGAGGCTCAGTGTTGTATTTTTTTGTTTGAGAGCCTGTTTGACCTACGTAAACGCATCGAGGAGGTCCTTCTCTCAGCTGGGTTGTTTATCTCCCTTGTCCTCTTCCATTCGGCCCAAGAGACGAATCTCCCGAGGTGGAACGGTGTCAATCGGGGGGTTGTTCTTTTTCTTGCCAAGAGGAGATGGTTGCGTTTCCGCACCTTTATTCTATTTCTGAGGTACAGGCAAAGGCACAGAGGCCAGGGGCCTAGGCTTAGGGAAGCTGAGCGTAAAATGACCTTTCATTGCGTTAACAGATGTGTCCTCTCCCTTTCGTTTGTCAGGTGATGGTTGACGATTTTGGTTAGAGGTCTGCCCCTACGTGAGAGGAGCAGCCGATGGTTTTGGCACCTTAATGATGAAGGGTGCCCTGGGCATGGGCGAGGACAAAGCCGCGGCTTGTCTATTACTGTGTGGCTGAGTGGTATTCTGCGAAGGTGCCCGTATAATGAAAGGCGGCCTCGAGACACCATTGGCTGCCGATGAAAGGTTTGCCCCCCTTGGTGAGTTGGTAGGTACACGCAAAACAAATGATTGTTTGGGTAGTACTTTCCTCTCACCATCCGTACTCACTACGTTGATCGTGTAAGGTGCGTCGTTTGCGTTCAGCGGATCCTTATACACATGCAACACTTGGTTTTCCGGACGCGTTGGATTACTGCCGTCTAATTTTAAATGACCATTGTCGATCATGCATTGAATATTGTCCTTCAACGCCCAGCAGTAATCTGTGTTGTGACCACATAGCTGGTGGTAGTCACAGAAACGGTCTAGCCTAAAAGATCTCGGAACTAGTGGTTCGTTAGGTAGGGCTATAGAAGGGTTCTTTAGCAGTTCACAATGACGTCTGTGACGCTTCAAAGCTTCTTCGGATACCCTTTTGGGTTGCATATATCTTACCCCTAGCAATTTTTTCAATAGTTCTGAGTGTTTTACAGGCAGGGCTATATACTTTGAGCGATCTTTACGTTCAAAGTTTGGTTTTGGCTGGGGGGCCCTTCAGGGACAGCTGTGTCTTGGCTAGTGCTACCCGCGCTAGCCGTGGTCTCAGGAGGCACCGTAGGTCCCTTCTTGTTCTTGTTCTTTGCGCCTTCAGCCAGCGCAACCACTGTCGTTATTGTTGCTTTGCCTTTGTCCTTGCCTTTGTTGTGGGCGTTTTTGTAGGCGACATACGCCAGGTCTTTGCTAGCCTCCGCAGCATCTTGAATGCTTCTAATTTGAGCCAAGGCCTGATGTAAGGAGTTGGGGGAAAGATAATACAGCTTTGACTTGATAAATTCATTGACTGCTCCTTTGAAGATGGCTAGCAAATGTGAGTCCGCGATTGGCTCATGGATTTCATTCAAAGTAGCATTCCAGCGCTGTATAAACTTCTGGACTGGTTCGAGAGGATCTTGTTTCACTCCCATGAGTTGATCTAACGTGACTTCCAGCTTTAAGTTGTATTTAAAGCGAGTCACGAATTGTGTCAGGAGCTCTTCCAATGTTGAAATGGAAGAGCGTGGGAGGGCTCGATACCAATCTAGAGCTTTCCCTGTCAAGGACATAGCAAAGACACAGATAATCATGTGTGGCCATTGTTGTAACAACAAGGACTCAGATCTGAAGGTGACCAAATGAGCATTAGGATCCCCCTCCCCATTATACTTGGTAAAATGGGGTAAGGACATCCCAGGTGGCAACGACAACATGGGGACCGCTGGACTAATGGGATCATCTTGGTAAAAGTCCATGATCTGTACAATGTCTGAGCCAGCGGCCTTAAGATGCCTAACCTCCTCAGTGAGGGTTTGAATATGTAAAAAGGCTTGGTCTAGACCTGTTGCTGGAGGTGTCTATGTAGGAAGAGCAGGGGGCTGACCTAGGAAAGTAGGGCCAGGCGGTGGAAATGATGGGATGGTTTGGCCAGTAGATGGTGGGGCAGGGATCCCTGCAGGCAGGGGTGCTTGTGAAGACCACCATCCACCGGTTTGGGAAGAGAGATTGGCCGCCGCCGGCTGCGCGGGATAAGGATAGGGATACTGCGGGATCACCTGCGGAATATGCGTTGCGGGTGCCACCGAGGGTTGCACACCGTACACTGCAGACTGGTTGTGTTGTGCCGTGGGGTAGGTCCACTGACTCGCGGAAGGCTGTTGGACAGGTAGCTGTGGCTGCACGATGGCGGTGATCTGTTAGGTTGGAGGGGGCAGCAAAGATAAGGTTTGTATCGGGCGAGTTGTGGATATGGTTTGGGGTTGGATATGCGAAATGAAATGGGGCATAGTGGCAGCTGGAACCACCACCGGAATACTGAGTACACATGGTGATGAGATCGCCCCCATGTTATTATGGGGTACCTGCACTTGTAGCCCAGAGGGCTACGCAGTGCCTTGCGGAATGATGGGGACATGCGTCTGTGCGGTCATGGCCGGATTAAGTGAGGCGGCCTCTCTGTTAAGAGGGAATAATGGGTTGATGTAAGTGTTGGGACTAAGGGTGTGATACGAATGCTCAGATTGGGCTGCAAACTCATCATCTTCTTCCTCCCCATTCTGGGGTTCCGTCATAGCCCGTGTAGCCTGGCTCTTAGCCATGACCAACTGTGTTATAATTTCATGTTGCTGGTCTGTTAAAGGGATGATGTCATAGGCTGTTGGGGTGAAATCCTGGCCCCCTCGATGGATCATCTTGAAATTTCGCTTCGCCTCGATTTCAGCTCAGCTAAGGACAAGCTTCGCCTAGATCTTGACGCAGATAAAGTTGTTTTCCTTGGGTGTCACGACAGTAAATATTGGGTCTTTTCCTTGTAGCCTCAATGACCGATGCGATGGTCCCTGAGGTCCCGCTGCACCAGGAGCTAGCCTGGTGACAGCGATAGGGTTCATAGATGTGGCATCCAAGTCAGTGACGACCATGGCAGTTGTGGTTGCGTAAGATGGATCCATTGATCAGGTAGATTAATTGACAATAAACGACTGGATCTAAGAGAAAAAGGGATGGACAAAGAAGATCGCGCTTAGGCTTTCTACCCTGCAGGATTCCAAAGGAATCGTTAAGGTAACCGATCTACACCACACGAACTTTCGTAAACTTCCCTAGAGGTATTACGTTCACATTTTTGGCAACGCGGGTATAGATCGCTAACAGGGCTACCCGTAAAAAATACAAATCGAAGCCTAGGCCCTCCTTCTAGCACCAGAAAACTGTAATGACGGAAAATGTCGGTAGCTGGAAAATGCCAAACAAAATTCCGTGTACACAGTTTTGACCACGGATTCGTGCGAGGGCTGTGCTGGAAAAATGAATTCGCGACACCCTGAATGGTCTTGTCGATCAAACAGGGACTTACTAAATCCGTAAACCGATGAAGATTATGAATATTGCATGGAACGATTTGATTTGACGAGTCACAAAAATGAGAGAAAAGCAATGTAGATGAATTATAACGATGATAACGCTAACACGATAAGAGGAGGCAGACACGAGAGAAACGCGTGGTTTCAAGATCTACGCTTTGACTTGAAGAATAAATATTTTGTATACCACGTTACAGTGGGGAGACCCCGATTACTTGATGTGAAGCAAACACAAAATAACAAGAAAACTGTCCAAGCAGAAGTACAGAATGAAGTTTGATCTACCTTGTAGGCCAGAGATGGGATGCAAGGAAGGTCAAGTACTGACGTCTATCGATCAACTATTTCTGATCAATAGAGCCTGCAAATCGTGCAAGATGATCTCGTGATCTCTGATCTGCTCCTTTTGCTTTGGGTAGTCTCTGCTCGAAAATGCCAGCGATCACCAATGGAGAAAGTTGTGTCTTCACCAAAGGATCGATCGCTCCTGCTGCCAATGCCCAAGTGAAATGTACCCTTTCTCTGCTAGAAGGTGATGCTGTCAAAAATTGCCAAAGTGCTACTCTCTTTTCTTTTTTTGTCTTTGTGTTGTTTTTGTCTGTCTGTCCTCTGTATGTTTTTGCTAACTGAAGTATTTATAGGTTTGATGACGTGTGGACAAGGTCTGGCCGTGATGGCACATGTTTCAAACCTTTTGAAATGCCGTTGACCTAACCATCTTTGTGTTGAACTTTATGATTACGCACAATACGCTTATTTGCGTACTGTGCGTGTAAATAATAGATGCGCGTCGAGCATGTCTCAGCTGACTTTGGGCTACATTACGCTCATTCGCGTTGCGTTGCGTGCAAGAGTGTAACAAAGCATGAAAACAATGGATTCAAGCTGTTTTACGCTTGTTTATGCTGTCGAGCGTAGTGAAGCATAAACGATGATTAGCTTGGCGATGCATTACGCTGAGATATGCTGTGTTGCGTAACGAGCGTAAGATGAGCTATCCGCACGCCAAGAGAAAAGAGTTGAGCAATCTGGTAGGACTGGTGGAGGAGAGGACCCTTTGGTCTATTGCCCTGCAATGAGCCACCTAGAGCAAGTGGCTTGATTAGTTAGCTTGCTTGAAAGAGCAGGGCCGATGTTCTCCGTAGCCCGAATGCAAGTGCTTGCACGAATAGATCCTAGTGTCCAAGAGGTAACAGTGTCCACACAACAATTATTTCTTGAAATTTCTAGGAATGCTGCTACCTTTTCAGTATACTTGGAAGATGGTCAAGGGGCAATAATCCTGGTGATGCAGCACTAAGGATAGGAGACTGTGGCTGAAGTGGTTGCTGATACAATTGCTACGACTCTCAACGTAGCAACAGCACTTGTACCAGACATTCATGGACTACAAGATGTATAGGCATCTGCTGGAACTTCATGTAGCAAGATTGATGTAGCCCAACACGAGGAGTTGTTGGAACGACTGGTGGGAATGGGGCAACCACTTCCAAATGTCTTCAACCTTCCAGACAACATTACTGCAACCTAGTCGAAGCTGCTCTTAGTAAGGGGTAAGAGCCTCATTTTGGAAGGGCAACTTGAAGTTGCTCAAGTCGCTTGTCAACACTTGGCAATGGAAGTAGCCCAATTAAGAGTCCAACTTGCCGATCTAGCCATCCTCAATTGCAAAATCACTAGAGATGAAGCTTTTCAATAGCTTCAACTCAAACTTTAGATCATTGAGGATGTGTGAGAGTTGGTGATCTTCGATAAGTCCTTGGTAGATGTTTGAGCATATCATATAGACAAGGACTTGGCGGAGGTTTACTGGGAGAATGTCTGATTGACCGTAGAGGTTTATCACCTGCGCAATGTTGGTGTAGAAAATGAACACATGAAAAATTTTATCCACCAACAGTCGGAAGAACTAGCCAGGGTGAATGCTGATGTAAGAAGGTTGGCCACTGAGAACCGAAATTTGTTAATAGAGGAGGTTCGGGCATTGTGACAGAAATCTACATTTGAAATTGCCACTTAGAAGAATGAGGCCTTGAAATTTGAAAACATTAAAAATCATTACAAGGACCAAGTGGGATTATAGAAGGAATTAAATGAAAAGTAGATTCAGGTCGCAAAGACCAAAATGAACCAAGTGCTCCAACAGCTCCAAGAAGGAGGTGATGTATGGCAACCTATCTTTGATGGGTTGAATGCCTATAATCAAGCTAAAACCAGCCTTAAGGAGCTACAGATTGAGGAGATGAATGAATATATGGAGCTTGCCAACCTACGTTATGCAAACTTGGCTATGCTCATAGCCGGGAGGCCACAGTCAGAATTGGAAAAACAAGTGGCTGCCTCCTATTCTCTATACGAAGGCGAGTTCTAGGCGCACAAAGCAACAAAACAGAAGCTAAAAACGGTAAATGCAAAACTCAAGGTTCTTTGCATAAGCTTTAAATGAGAACATGAAGTCGCAGAGAACTTGGCCCAATGAATGAATGACTACTAGTAGCTGCAAGCATTGATCCGAGTGTTCAACATCGAATGAAAGAAGTTCGCAGCCTAGTTTGTCAACCTAAAAGAACTCTTCCCAACACTGCCATGCCCTTGGGGGTTCCAATTCCAACACACATTGGAGAAGTTTCCTAGACATTAAATGATCCTAGAAGTAAAGAAGAAAAGATGAGGGCTCTCTTGGAGGATTTCTGGTTGCCTCTAGAAGTTGTAGTTGCTGTGGGGCAACAGTCATTCATGCCACCACCAACGCATGGGCTAGAGGTTGGAGAAGGTTCGTTGGAACCATCACCCCCAGGGACGGTGTGATCTTCTCCAACACTTTTGTGCATCATTCTACACGACAGAGACTCCAGGACCAGCAAGGTGTTCAATTTTGTCTCTGAACACCGCCATTTTTTGTAACTTGTCCTTCTCTATAACTCGGGGACTTGGTAAAAATTGATGTTGTGTCATGTGCCTGTGTCATGTGTGTGTGAAGTCATGTGCATTGTAAAGAAAAGTCTATACCTTCCAAATTGTAGAGTAACTCGAGGATGAGTTTTTACTCAGTCATGGGGGTATGATGAAGTGTCATTAGTTGATGCATTGACTAGGCCACATATACAAAGCCACGTCAACACGGCCCCATTGACGTAGCCTTCCATGCATCAACGTGGCCCCGTTTATGCTGAGCCTATTTCGGCCTATAAATAAGAGGCCCTTTCGCCTCATTTAGGTACCTTTTAGTTAATTGTAGGGAAGCTCTTACACTTTTTTCCTGTAGGAGATAGAATACTTTCCAAGTGCCCGTAGCAGGTGTAAGAAAAGTGATCAGTTCTTTATTCAAGCGTTGATGTATTTGAGCCCATTGGCGTGAACGGAAATAAAGATGAACTCTTTAAGCATTCCTTGTAGCATTTGGACTTAGTCATTTATTACATTCATTAGTTTAATATGTTTATGCTTTGATAGTTACTTAAGTTTCTATTATTGTTATTTTAATCGCTTTCTCTCTCTTACAAGTTTGTAAAGATCATAAGTACGACCATCTCCAACGTAAAACCAACACTTGGTAACCCAATGATGCTTAACGTCTGGTAACCTAGTAGTGTTTAGGGAATGCTCAGAACACGCCCAGAAGATGGGATCGGATACTTATGCTAGGAGTAGTTAAGATTTAGATTAAGATAGTCTTAGATTAATTAATAATCTAGCCTTACTTTCCAAGATAATTAGACGCCAAAAGATAAAGTAAAAAGTTATAAAAATCATTAGCCTTAATTTCACTTAACCATCGCAAATAGAACATCACAAGTGAGATTAGGAAGAAAATGACTATTCTAACCCAAGATTTCATTGGTTCGGGTCTGGTGTATGTTAAGTGCTCACAGTCTATGGAATTCAACCAAGTTACGTGTGAACGCTCGTGATTAGTATGGTTGGGCATAGGGGTACTGAGCCACTCATCAACTATGTTGGAGCTACACACACCCATCATTGAAGTTGTTGGGTTTTCCATTTTCCCAACAATGGTCAATGTAGTCATCACAATTTCCAACAATTGCAACATGGCCAGCATAGTCATCTTAGATTCTCAGTAATCTTTAGATGGCCAGTGTACTCACCATATTTCCCAACAAATTTAAAAAATGCTAGCATAGCTCTCCAAGGCCAACGTAATTGAGGTGAAGCTAACATAGTCACAAAATTATTTACTATTTTAGTGTTTGATGCAGTTTTGATAGCCCTTTGGTGTTAAAACTTGTCATAAATGGACAACTATACTAGAAATAATGGCCTGTTACACCTACAAATAACACCAATTTGTCAGCAATCATGATAGAAATTTGCAACCTAAAATCAACAACCTTGAAGCCTATATAAGCCAAACTTGAACATCTTATTTAGTTTTAGAACATTTTTGCAACCATACAACCTTGGCAACCTTGAGCACTTTAAACCTATTTGGCATTTTCAAGACTTTTGGAGCAAATTAGTAATTACTTGAGCATTAGAGACTCTTAGCATAGTGCCATTGCAACAAGAGTCAAGCACCACCATCTACAACACTAGTAACCAAAGTTGCAGATTCAAGTGAAAATAAAAAAGGAGCTCTTAGTGATTAGAGTTGGGAAGTACCTAGATTGTGAAGTTCAATTGTAGAACACAACTTGCTAGCTCCAATAGGCTTCAAGCTCCATCTAAGTGAGCTTCTTGTGCATATGAGCACACAATTTGTACTTCTTTAAACTTCAAAATTTAAGTATTTTGCTATTTCAATAAAGTTTATCAATTCATTTGTAGTGCAGAATCCATTTCAAGTTTAATTTTGTGTTTATTTTTAATCAAATATGCAATTTCGTTTTTTCATCTTCGTTTACATTCTTCAAGTCCTTGGGTGATTAGCCAAATTGTCTAGGGCACCTTAAATTATCTTTCTCAGAGGCCCTTGAGATTTAAGGTCAAAATTGTTTCCACATCTAGGATTTTTAATTTTTTTCCATTGATCAAATTTTTTAGGTGTAATAGTTTTCTGGCATTAGAAGGAGGATCTCTACTAAAATTCTCAACCCAGACCTTTTCCAAACATTTTAAAAAACCAAGCATTCCACATTTTGAACTCAAAAACCTACAAACATTTAACACTAAATCCAATGTTGATGTTCAATTCCTTACAATTAACACCCACCATAGTTGTTGCAGGTGATTTGGATTTTTTGAAAAATTTTCACAGCAGCTATTGTGCTTTGTAAGACTAGTGTAGTTGATAGTCAAAGTTGCCTTTGTGAGTCCCAAAGGCCAATGTTGCTCTACCTCAACCACTCAAATCCCCTTATAGTGAAATTTTTCAATAAACGTAACATTGGTGTTCAAATTCCCACAACTAAATATCCAACATAGTTGTTGTGGGGGATTTGGATTTCTACAATATTTTCATAACAGTTGCTAGATTCTTTCAAACTAGAATAGTCTACATTGAAACCTACAATTTTTTCCATTAAAACTTGCACATAGGGTGTTCTCAGGGCTAGTGTAGTTTTGTCCAAATACCCAATATTCTTCTGCTATGAAATCTTGTGGAAAGCCAGCATAGACACTTCCAAGACTCCAACATAGTCCTTGGTGAATACTAAAATTTACATGTAATTTTTCAATACTAGCATACATCCTCTAGGATGGAAATATCTCCAACTTGGTTTTCCTAGACAAAACCACAACCCACACCCCACACCTATCCCATCATAGTTGGCTAAGCTATATAGTGATCTCCTGCACACCCTCCAATGTAGATCCTACTGGTAAAGCCAGTGTAGTTGGTTCTTCCAACACGTAAAACTTTCACACATTCCTAAGTGTAGTATACATCACTGCCATTGCAATTTGCACCATGTCTTTAGTTGCAAATTTACATCATTTTTCAATCATAACCCCTTTGCCCCTTGGATAATTTCATTTTTTGGAATTTTTCCTAGATAATTAATTAATGATAAAATTTATTAAATCAGGTTTAAACCAAAAACCATGTATTTTAGCTAGTCAACTGTATTACTCCTCAACCTAACTGATATGACATATAACTAAGATGGTGTATGGGTTTATGACCCTAAAGACCCCTTTGTGGCTGAATGTAGACAATTGCTTAGGTTGAGAGGGCAAAGCCCAGATTTTGTCATCATTAATGAAAATTATTATAATTTAATTTATGCTAAAATCCAGGTAGGTTTGCTCATCCCACGAGTGGAGTTAGAATCCAAACATGAGTACAAGCTCATTTACCATAACAAGAAAGAATACATTCCTTCCTCGTATGATAAAATACCATTGTTTGATGCCCACACATGCATTCTATCTCATTTAATTAAGATGGATGAGAAAGATGGGAAGTCAAGCTCCAAGGATTAATACAAGAAGTAGGATGAGTTTGAGGCAAAACCCAAACTAGAAAACTTATTAGGGATCCTATTCCAACAATTAGCTCCCTAAGCCACTATACCCACCTTGGTCTCTCCTACCTTCTCCATGAGGTAAGTCCCTCAACCCACTTCTCCAGTCTATCTAACCATGTTTGGGCCAACAGTTGTTATAATAGCACATCAAATGCAATTGATGTCCTAAACAACCCCATTTAGCTCCTCTATGCTTCTTGCGAGGTAGCCTCGATCTACATGGCTATCACCAGTGGTCTTCACCATCGCTCATCCCTTCTCAATACCAACAGGCCCCATAGTGGGGTAAGTCCCTCAACCTACTTCTCCAGTCTATCTAACCGTGTTTGGGCCAACACTTGTTATAATAGCACATCAAATGCAATCGATGTCCTAAACAACCCCATTTAGCTCCTCTATGCTTCTTGCAAGGTAGCCTCGATCTACATGGCTATCACCAGTGGTCTTCACCATTGCTCATCCCTTCTCAATACCAATAAGCCCCACAGTGGGGTAAGTCCCTCAACCCACTTCTCCAGTCTATCTAACCACGTTTGGGCCAACACTTGTTATAATAGCACATCAAATGCAATCGATGCCCTAAACAACCCCATTTAGCTCCTCTATGCTTCTTGCGAGGTAGCCTCGATCTACATGGCTATCACCAGTGGTCTTCACCATTGCTCATCCCTTCTCAATACCAACAGGCCCCACAGTGGAACTCTAAGTGATCCAAGGGTCACATACAACCTTTTTACTATTCATTCCCAAGATACCTACTCTAACCTCCTTGTTGTTTGGTTCCCCTACAACCATGATGATCTAGCCTTTTCCTTTCATGCCACAACCCATTGCGAGGCCATAGGCCTCTCAACTCACTCCACAACCCTTATGATTGTGAGGCCATAGGACTAGATTAAGCATTCCAAATGATCCAAGACCTTATGAAAGAGTTATGGAAGCTTAAATCCTTCACAACCTAGATAGTGAAAATAATGGACTTCTATTAGGATGATTGAATCAGTCCTATTGTCCCATAGATAACTCTCCCATTAGGAATTCCCATACATTAGTTCACCAAGTACAATGATAAGGGTGATCCTAATGCCCACCTTATAACCTTTCATTTCGAGTACCTATTGCTGCAAGCTTGGCCATATACAATACTAAGGATTTTCCCTATGTCTCTCAAGGAAAATGCTTTTGATTGGTACTGAACCTTGCCTAGAGGCTCCATCTCTTCCCTTGAGAACCTAATAAACCAATTTGTCAACTGCTTTAGATACAACTTAAAGCCAAATGGCACATTGGATCAATTGATGAAGGTGAAACATGGGCCACTTGAACTAGCTAAAAGATTCATTCAAAGATGGAATTTAACACTCAATGAGATTCCAAAGCCTATCTCTAAAACCCACCTCTTAGCCATCTACAAGGGAATATTAAATGACTTCATTAAGTTAAAGCTCTACTACTTAGAGCCCCAGTCACTGGGCCAAGCCTTTTTATAGACTAAGAACATCGAGGAGGCAACTGAGGCACATGACAACCCATCCTATGTTGCCTATACAAAATAGCACACAAGAAGGATAATAATAAAACTAGGTAAGAACATACAATTGTTGTTGTAGTAAGAAAAGAGTCAAAACAAGGAAAGAGCTAGGGATCACCATCATGCAACACATATTTTGACTCATTGCAATTCTCCACTACCTATACTTCAAATAATCCAAGACCAAATTTTGAACAGAAAAATAGGTCTAAGTACACAAGGTTGTCTATGAAGCCCTTTGAGCTTGTTTAAAGACAACTGTATACAACATAAGAAACTATCTAAGGAGGCTCATAAGAGGCATAATTGCCTTTGTGACATAGCTAGAGACCCAACGATAACAACTAAGGATGATCCCAAGCTATCAAAGTACTTTAGAATAAATAGGTTTTTCCATTATCATCAAATGGCTGGCCATGACACTAATTTTTGCCTAGCATTAAAAGATGACCTCAAGAAGATGATAGATCATGTAAAGTTGGTGTTGAATGAGCCCAACTCTCTAAGCACCAACAATAATTTTTATATTGTAGCCTCATTCATGGAAACCAAACAATCTAATCCTCCTAGGGGATCGTTTGTCATCATAGTACTATTAGCTAGCGCTTGGTCATAACATACAAAGCCTAGAAAGCCCTTCATCATATGGGGTACTGCCTCCTCTAGCCCCTAAGAAGCCTTTCATCATATGTGTCCCCCCTTCAATGGCATCAAATTCATAACCCAAACCACAAGTTGCCAATCCTTCAAAGCCTAGGAAACCATTTGTTATTTGGGTTCCTCCATCTTCAACTAGAAAAACCATAATAATTTGTGATCAAAGATCACCTACAGTGGCTCACAACTCAAAGGTTAGTAAGAAATCATCATCACGATGGTGACAAAAACAACTAGTCACCAACCCAACAACTAAGCCCACTAAGGGTAACCAACAACAAAAAGCTTCACAGCAAGATAACACACCTAGGTCTACATCAAGACTAGCTATGTCCATGGACAAGGAGCCCAAGGCACATATATCAAAACCTAAGTGACAAACTCTAGGAAGGATTGAGGAAGTTAAAATCACTAAGATCGAAAGGTTACAAGACAAGGGAAAGAATTTCCTTACAATAATAGAACAAGCCAAACAATCATTGAACTTGTATGACTTGGTCATGACTTCTCCTGCTTACATAGATGCACTAGCTCAAGTGTTGACTTCTATCCCTATGAGCAAAGACATACCCAACAATAGAGATTCCATCCCCTCTATCATTGAACAAGCTTCACTTGGGGAAAATAGGCATAAACCCATGCTTAACTTTCATGACAGTGAGATAAAAATTAACTCTATCAATGGAGAAGTACTATCTGCTCCTCTTCTCATCATCATACATGTTGGTAGATACAATGTTGATAATGTTCATGTAGATGATGGGGTGACGACCAACATGATATCATTTTTCGTAGTTGACAAACTAGGCTTAACTGAGAACATCCAAGCAACTACAACCTCAGCACTTAAGTCATTTAATGGATCATGAGTAGCAGTGTGAGGTTCCATCTCGTTGGATTTTGTAGTCGATGAGAAATTCCCTACATTCACCAACTTCTTAGTGGTCAAAAAGACACCTAGCTTGAACTTAATCCTAGGAAGATCATGGTTGGTTAAGCTTTGCACAGTCTCATCTCCTATACATGAAGAGATTCACTTGCCCTATGAGGAAGGGGAAACTATCATTTGTGGGAACAACATGTTGCTACCTTCGATTAACTATATAAACATCGACTAAGGTTTGGAGGTGGAGTTTCCAAAGAAAACTCCTGACACTTAGATTAGAGCCAACAACAATGAGAATAACAATAATGCCAATAACACCAACTTTGTAATATTGAATTATCAGCAAAAATGCATGAAGCTTGCCATGCTAAACAAAAGAGATGGTAAGCATAAGATTGTGTCAAAAGGATTCCTTGATCTCTTAAAGATCAAACAAAAAGTTCATGGTAAATGTCTCATCCATTCTTTTGTTAATAGTTTCTTCACCTTTGTGACATTATATCATGTTTCATTATTGATTCTATCCTTGTATGCTCTTTTGAGAGCATCCTATACTTGCTAGGCAAGTATGGGCCGTGCCCTGCTAAGGCCTAAAATTAACAACATTATGGCTTGCTAGGGCCTAAAACTAGTGAAGCCATGGCCTACCAAGGCCTAAAACTGGTGAGCATAACGACCTTGTCTTTTTGTATCCATATCAACATTGTGGCCATTTTATCTAATAGCATTGTTTACAAAGTCTTTCTTACATGATTATACCTTGTCTTATCAGTTTCACCATATAGCCTTGTTATAATTACCACTTATGTTCATATAAAAATATAAAGCATAGAGGAATGTAGAATATGATAAAAATAATTAAAAGTTTAGCCATGACCATAATTATACAGTGTAATGCAAATAGACAATACACAATCTTTAAATTTATGAATATGACCACTATCCACCAACCATGACACTTAAGATTGCTAGCCTAATATAGTATTATCATTAAAGGCTTTGATAAAACTAGGGGAGAAGAGGAGGAGTGTTATCAAGCTGATCACTATCATTAATCGAGGCCCATGAACAAGAAGAGCATGTAATCATTAGGGCATGGATTGACCTTGAAACCAGAGTAAAAAATAAAAACAAAAACATTAGTGTGACCTCATTGTCAATGTTTTCATCTAACCAAATCTAGAATCTTTAACACTTAGAATTAAAAAGACAATAACTAAAATTTATGAACAATTTGCATATAGAAAACTAAATAGAACCAAGTAGCCCACCAACAACCGATAGCAATTTCATGTGCAATATGCATAAAAGTTAATAAAATTTTATGTAGAAAAATTGAATCCATGAAAACTAGTTTGTACCCCAAACAATAGTCACAAAATCTGAATTTGAAATTTGCAAAATTTTTACTAGAAATCCTAGTTAACGGTGAAACTAGATGTAGCAAAAACTCTAAGGGAACTAGTTGAAAATTTTTAAAAATTCAAGTGACTATTGAAAACTACAATAAAAGGTATAAATAACCTTAGGAATATTTGAAAATAGCCATTAAAATTCAAAAACCACACTAATGTTACCTATACAGCTAAGGAGGTTTGCAGTTTTGATAGTCAACACTACAATTGTACAAGGTAATTCACAAATGACAAATTAAAACTAAAAAGTTTTTTCTAAGTCTATGGACTATGCACACATAAAAAAATCAAAAAAATTCAACATCTACGTTATAGTTCCAAGCTTAAAAAAATTTGAACCACAACCCAACACCTTGGCAAAATTTTGTAAAATTTTCATAAAAACCCAAAACTCTAGAAAATTGCTATAGTAATTCACTGGTAGACATAATGAAAAGAATTTCAAAATTGCTAGAATTAACTCTAAACCCTCCCTAACAACTAAGAGAATCCTTAGGAACTTGGGATGTTGGTTGGAAAAATTTTCCCAAGTGTCAACGTTGCCCAGTTTCATAGGGGTAAAATCATAAAAATTAGAAATTTCACTATACACTGTTGCATGAAAAAATTCATAGAAAATTAACCGTGGACCAAAATTTAGTGATTTCATAGCTGTTTGAACTAATAAATAATAAACTAAAAAGAAAAAACCTAAAAAACCAAAAATTCTTAGCCTTTTTTGCATGAAAAATTTGAAAAGTGACATAAAAAAAGTAAAAACCAAAAACCCACTATGGACTAGCTTACGGAAAACTTGTAAAACATCAATTGTAAGTCAGAATTTAGTGGTTCAAGAGCCAACTTGACCAAAAAATAGTAGAAAATAATCCCATGCCATAAAAAATGAAAATGCCAAGCCATTTTTATGGAAAAAAAATTACAAAAGTGGCATTGCTTTTTGGTGGGAAAATACAAAAAATGCATAAAATAATCTAAAACAAGATTTATAACTCAACATAGACCAATCCCAAAACCAAGGCAAATCGAAACCTCATAAACATGGCCTAGATCTAATGTAGGAATTTTACAAAATTCAATTTTAATTAACACATAAGCCTAAACATGCAAATATGCCTAGGATTCTAATGAAATTTCTTAGGAAACAGCTAAGAATTGTGTACTTGGGAGTCATGGTGGAAGATCCTTCTCCTAAAAAATCTATGGTAGATTGGAGAGCCCTCTTGTAGCTATGTCAACCTCCTTCAAGGGTGGATTTTTGCCTATTGAAGCTCTCCTCTTTAATAACTTGAATGAATAATGCCAAAATCTTCAAGCTTTTAGAACTCCTCCAACAACTGCGCTTGCTCTTTGGTGTGGGACAACTAGACTATGTTGAGGATAGGTGTAGTTGAAGCCAAAAATAGGATTAGAGCTATGATACTATGCATTTTAGATTAGAGGTGATGTGAGAAGTTTGATTTATGCAAAATTATAATGTGGAAATCAATTCCAAACTTATGCATTAACCACCAAAACTCCAAAACACTTACACAAGTCCCACATAACTCCATGATCACAATTAGAAGGTAGGACTACGCTAGGTTGGTGGAAAAGTAATTTGTTTTCCAATTCAAGCTTGAGATGGGCCCCATTAGGGGCCTCACTAACACGCTAATAAAAAAGCCTAATACACTTGGATTTTGGCTTCTCCATGGTAACTACTTTAGGGTTTAAGCCCCTAGAAGCCTTGGAATGAATGCTAAACTCCAACCACTACCAAAACCCACCTTGTAGGTGTCCATCAATGCCATGTTTGAAACTAAAAACCTCATGCCCAAAATTGGTAATGAAATGTTGACATTGGAAGTCATTGTACGCCAAGGAATGCCAAAAATCACATCAAAATTGGCTATTTTGGGTAACTACATTGACCAACAATCTAACTATGTTGGCCAACATAGTCCTAAGAGGGATGATGCCTTCCACCACTAACTAGACTCTTGATCGACTCCAGAATGGTCACACCATGCACCAAATCCTATCTAGAGCCTCCAAAAGCTCTGAAACTTTATAAGACTAGTCAAAAGACATCAAAAATCATCTATCTTCCATAGAATATGTTGGGAACACCTTAACTACACTAGCCAGCATGGTCCTAGCATAGTTGAGAGAAACTTGATCATTCAGTATCCTAGGTGACCTTCAAATTGACATTTCTTAACCATCACATCCTCCTAGAGTCTTCAGTGGGTTTCAAATGATAAACAATTAATCAAAGACAAGTTTAGTCCTATCCCAACCTTGGTACTATGTTGAGAGTAGACCCAACTACATTGGCTAGCATAGTCCCAACATAGTTGGATAGAAAATGAAGGCCAAAAACCAAAAATAACCTCTAGAATAACACACTATGAACCCCAAAGTCTCTAGTAAGCCTAGGATGTAGAATAACTAAAAAAAAATGAAATAAATCCTACTCCCATCTTTACAATACATGAGGGATGGACATAACTACATTGGCCAACATAGTCCTAGTGTAGTTGGATGAAGGTGGATCACTAAAACCCATAAACGACCCTTAGGTCAACATATCTTGGCCTTCACACTCCCTTAGAGCCTTTGGTGATCTTGTAATAGCAAAATGTGTAGCAAAAATAAGGAAAATTCCATTCCCACATTAAAGCTACACTGAAGATCACCCTAACTACATTGGTTAGTGTAGTCCTAGCATAGTTGGTTGGGATGGATCACCAAATGCTAAAGGTGACCTTCAAAGTATCATATCCTAGCCTTCACACCTTCTTGGGACCTCTAATGATCTTAAACTACTAAAAAGTGGAACTAGATTTAGTCAAAATACTTTTGAGATGACAAACTATGCCAGGAAACCCTTGGCTATATTGGCTAATGTAGTCCCAACACAGTCCTACTATAGGAATCCCAAAAGAGATCATGAACTTGCCAAATCAAATTTTTGATGCATCATCTCAAGCTTAGAGCCCTACTAATTAAACCTTGGAAATTGGGTTAAGAATGTCCAAAACTCATCACATTTCCTCCATCTATGTTGGGACTATGTTGGCTAATGTAGTTCAAGGAGGGAATGGACATATCAATAGCCAAATACCCTCTAAAATTGATCATTCTAAGCCAAAACCCTATCCAAGAATAACAGTAACCTTGAGAACCCAAGCACCTAGATGATTTATTACAAAAACTCATTAAAAGCCAAGATTCACATCACACTATGCTAAGGTAGGCTAGGACTATGTTGGCCAGTGTAGTCCCAGCGTAGTCATGATTTTGGATTGGTTTGGCTAGTACCAAAACATCCCGAATGGCCTAAAATTTGACTTGAGGGATCTAGAATCTTACTTGACATTGCCTAGCTACAACTTCACCTTGTTTTAATCATAGGAATGCTAGATTCCACTAATCTACATTGAGGCCATCTTCAACTACAATGGCAAGTGTAGTTCAGGGGTGTATGACCATATCTACATTAAAAAAACCATTAAAATTGATCATCTTGAGTCTAAAACCTTAGCTATGAATATCAAAAACACTGGGAACCTAAAAAATTGGTTGATTAACCATAGAAACCAACAAAAAGATAAAAATCATACTCAACTATGCTGAGGTAGGCTAGGACTATGATGGCTAGCATAGTCCCAACATAGTCCTTGTCCCAAGATGGTTGTACTAACACCACAACACTCAAAATGACCTAAAACTTGATTTAGGAAGCTTGGAACCTTAAAACCCTAAATCCAGCTACAGTTTAGCCTTATTTGACCATGAAAAGTCCAAATGTTTATCCATCTGCATTGAGGCCACCCCCAACTATGCTAGCCAACGTAGTCATGGGGTGTTGGTACCAAAAGTTCACTTGCAGTAGCCTATTTTGACCCCCAAATGACCAATGTAGCCCTCCCAAGATCCTACGCTACCCTAGAAAGGTAATGGAATATTGGTTTCAACTTTGACACCCCAAAAACCTAGTTTTCCCATGCATCTATGTTGGGACTACATTGGCTAGCATAGTCCTAGCATAGTCACCAGTTTTTATATCATTTACAACTTCTCAAGGATCAAAACAATGCTAAGGTTCATCAATCTCCAACCCTAGTCCATTGTGCTAGCCATACAAACCATCAAGACCTTAGAGTTGGTCATAATAAACCTCATCTATTAACATTGACTACATTGTGGCCTATCCCAACTACACTAGCTAGTGTAGTCTTGGCAGGGCCCCACGTAGTCATAACAAAAGTTTCATTTTTAACTTCAAACAACATTGAAGTGACCACACCAAGTGCTCAAACTCACCTTTCAATCTTAAAAACCTCTACTATGGCCCGTTAAGGCCTAAAATTGGTAAAATCTAACCCTGATTGATCAATATTATCCATCTTTTACTACATGTTTCCCAACTTAACTAGTTTAGCCTTAATTCATTATGTTTTGACCTTACTTGACCTTTTTTTTACATTATTTTCTATCATTGTCATGTAATTTAGTGACATTTAACTTCATTTTCATCATTTTTACATCATTTGGCCATGTTTGACTACATTCCTTCATCATTTGGCATTTCTTGGACCTTAATTTGCTCAGTTTGACATCATTTATGTCATTTGACATCACTAAAACCTTATTTGACCTCATTTGACACCATTTCATGGAGCTTTAATCATCATTTAGTCTTCATTTGGCCCTATCCTACATCATTTGGCCTTTGTTTTACTCTATTTGCATTAATCTACCTCTTGAGACCTTTATTAATGAGGTTTAAACCTTGTTTGACCTATTAAGTTAGTGTATTTTGACTCATATATGCATTATTATTAATGTATTTTACATTGTTTTTACATTATTTAATAATTTTATTACACAGGTACCACTTGATGTGCTTATGTTGTCATGTAGAAATGAGCTAGGAGGATAATGGAGTAGATTCGACTAGACTTAAAGCCTAAATGGATTTCTCTTGTGATGTTATTAGACCGAGTTAACCTTACGCACCCAAACCTTAAGCCTAAAACCACTCTACTATATAGCCATAACACCTTGAAGTAGCTTGATGACCATTAACTTTGAAACCAGAGACATCATGGAGGGTCCCTTAGTTGAAATTCCCATCTAAATCACAATGGTGAGGAGAAAACACATAGGACCAAGTTCCTCACTAGAACTTAAGCCTGCTCATGGTCTCATCAAACCCTTGCAATGCAACATTAAAGCCATCACATAGCCCTATTTACATCTAACACTTACATGTTTTCTTGTAGTATTGTTTATCATTATTGGTAGGTTGCAATGAATGACCAATGTTGATGCCTCCGATGGTCTACAACAAGTCAGCCGGCATGCTCTATTTCTCTCAGTCTCTCTATTTGACATAAGAAATGAACTAAAAGTTTTGTAAATTTGATGCACATTATAGAGATCTCTCCATGTTGCATTGATAGTAATCTATGATGGCTTGGTTTACTAGTTGTCTCATGTAACCCTATGTATAATTTTGTAACAACATGTTTTCTTTATCTTATTTTCTTGTTCTCTTGGAGCTGTGCTTGCAAGATGAAGCTTGAATGTCATTGCAAAGGTGCAACTCATTACAGTAACAAGTTACCATGTGACCTTGATGTATAATATTTGGTTAGCTTGTCCTACCATGCCAAGAGTGCTTGTTTCATATCACTCTCATTACCATCCTTGAGCCACTATCTTGTAGCCTAATTATAATCTTTCGTACCTTGAATGAAAATGATGACCAATGTTTGACACTCATACGTTTTGGCCATGTGACATCTCCTTTGTCATGCTTCACTATTAATTTTGTTGGATGTAACACATCTCATTCAATGAAAAAACTAAATCAAACTCGACCTTGGTAATGAAATCAAATGAAGGTTTCATCTTGTAAAAAAAAGAAGAAATGAGGAAGCAAATTACCAAGAATTCGAATGATTGATGAAGACCAAAGGAAAAATGGATGGCTTCAAACATGCAAAGGGAGGAACCTAATGGCCAAAGAAACCTTAGAGTGAGGTGTTGGTTCATAAAAAATATTACTAAACCAACACTTTGAAGCATGAAGTGCAAAGACCACATTGATTAGCAAAAATATCATTGCCATGATATAACCATGGTGTCAACATGTGGAACTCATTATTAACCCTCATGACAATTTCCTTGTAGCCAAATACGAAATTTATCCTATATCATCTTGTCATAACCTTATCTCATTATCACAAGCACTCTTTAGCATGATTTGACTCTACAAGATCAAGCATGGAGAGGAAACATTAGTGATGGACCTGTAGTGGTATTTTGTATTCTCTATCAATGTCTCTATCAAAACATCAACAAAGAGGGGCCAATGAAATACCACCAAGAAAATTCATGTTGTAACTTGTAAACTTTTACCACCCAACTTGAGGTAAGATTTTATTGTAATCTTTCATACTTTAGCTTTTTGTGGCTGAAAAATGCCTCATAAGTTGCTATTGCCTCACTTCAAAAATGAAAAAAGTAAGGTCATGTCTATATTTAGGCTTGGAAAGGCTAAAAATGCCTTGGGGTTTATTGAATTTAGCATTTTCATGGGTTTTATGGTGGTCATAGCCTTGACTACATTGGAGCTACACACACCTAGTGTTGAAGTTGTTGGATTTTCCACTTTTTCAACAATGGTTAGCGTAGTCATCACAATTTCTAGTAGTTGTAGCATGGCTAGCATAATCATCTTAGATTCTCAGCAATCTTCACATGGCTTGCGTAGTCACCATATTTCCCAGCAAATTTCAACAATGCTAATGTAGGTCTTCAAGGCTAGCATAGCTAAGGTGAAGCCAACATAGTCACAAATTTTTTTTTTTACTATTTTTAGTATTTGGTGTAGTTTTGATGGTCCTTGGGTGTTAAAACTTGTTACAAATGGACAACTATGTTGGGGGTAATGGCTTGTTACACCTACAAACAACACCAGTCTATCAACAATCATGACAGAAATTTGCAACTTAAAATTAGTAACCTTGAAGCCTATAAAAGCCAAACTTGAATGCCTTATTTAGTTTTGGAACATTTTTATAACCATACAACCTTGGCATCCTTAAGCAATTTAAATCCATTTGGCATTTGCAAGACTTTTGAAGAAAATTGCAAATTACCTAAGCATAGGAGACTCTTAGCATAGTACCATGGCAATAAGAGTCAAGCACCACCATCTACAACACTAGTAATCAAAGTTGTAGATTTAAGTCAAAACTAGCAAGGTGTTCTTAGTGATTAGAGTTGGGAAGTACCTGGATTATTGAGTTTGATTGCAGAACACAACTTGCTAGCCCCAGTAGGCTTCAAGCTCCATCTAAGCAAGATTCTTGTGCATCTGAGTACACAATCTATACTTCTTTGAACTTCATACTTTAAGCATTTTGCTATTTCAATAAATTTTATCAGTTCATTTGTAGTGCAAAATTCATTTCAAGTTTATTTTTAATCAAATTTGCAATTTCATTTTTTATCTTCATTTACATTTTTTAAATCCCTAGGTGATTGACTAGATCATCCATGGCACCTTGAATCCTCTTTTTTGAAGGCCCTTGGGATTCAAGGTCTAAACTATTTTTGCATTTGGGACGTTTGATTTTCTTCCAGTGATCAAATTTTTTAGGTGCAACAATATCCATTATTATGGATCTTTATTTTTGACTATTATTCCTCCATCATGTTAACATATTTCACAAGAATGGATGAATTGGTGTGCATTCCTAAATATGGTAGGCTAAAAGTAGCCTATCGTCATAAGCTTCAATGTTGTTCTACATCATGCGTAATAGCCACCACATGGTCCCTCATGCACATTTTTTAAAGTTCTTTGTTAGCTTTCTTCTAGAATGCATCATCTTACTAGTCTATTTGCACGTATCTTGTAATGATTTCCATTGATTTCCATATACTGTTTAACTCAGTGGAGGAATTGTTCCTTTTGTTTCTTATTCCACTTAACAGGAAGCTCTTGCATAGTGAGGTAAGTCATGGAATTAGTAGTCCATGACTTTTCCATTGATTTGATAGCCATTATTGTTCTTGTAAACAAATTTTCATTGGGAAATTGATCTAATAATGATTTATCCTATTCTTATGGTTTCCATATTAGTCTTAATAAATGATCAGCTACAACATTTTTAGTTTCCTTCTTGTCTATCATGGTAATGTCAAACTCTTGTAATATCACAAGCCATCACATCACGCTTGGATTGATGGTTGGTTTATTCATCAGAAATATGATGACAATATGATTTGTGTGGACATAAATAGGATACCTGAGCACATAATGTCTAAACTTTTCAAGTGCATATACCACAGCCATAAGCTCCTTTTTTGTAGTGGTGTAATTAAGTTGTGCTTCGATGATGCTTCAAATGGCTTAGTGTATGTAATATGGTCTTTAATCATAAAGGTAAGTGAGTATTACTCCCAATGCATAGTTTGAAGTGTCTGTCATAATGTGGAAGGGCTTAGACCAATCTAGAGATTAAAGTATTTGTGTTTTGATAAGCTTTTATTATAATGTATCAAATTCCTTCTCATACTGAATAGTCCATTAACATGATGCATCTTTCTTTGCAAGTTCTACTAGTGACTTTGCTATCTTTGAAAAATTCTCAATAAACCTTTTGTAATATCTTGTATGGCCAAGGAATGATCTGACATCCTTAACAGTTTGTGGCCATTGGGTGATGTTTTGAATGACTCTGATCTTGATAGGATCTACCTCTATTTCTTTTTGAGATATTTATGTCTTAGAACAATATCATCTAGGACCATTAAATGGCTTTTTTGCCAATTGAGCTTTAGAATAGTTTCAATGCATCTTTTCAGAACCTGCTCTAGTCAGTCTAAGGCTTGTTTAAAGTTTAGTTGATATGTGAAAAATTCATCCATGAATACTTCTACTTCATTGCCAATCTATTTTTGAAAGATACTTAGTACAAGTCTTTGGAAGGTAGTGTGAGTATTACACAAGTAAAAAGGCATTTGCTTGTAGGCAAATGTTCTCCATGGACTAGTGAATGTAGTCTTTTCTTGATCTTTTGGTGCAATGTAGATTTGGTTATACCTTCTATACCCATCAAGGAAATTGTAGTACTAATGTCCTAAAATAGTAAGAAAAAGTGGTCTTGAATGTTGCTAAATTCAATAACCAAAAGTTGATGTAGATCCTTCACTTGCCATCTTTCTTTGGAATAGTGACCAAGGGATTGATCCATTCACTATCTACTATTGGAGAGATGAACCTTGCTTTTAATAGTTTTTCCAATTCTTGTTTAACTACTTGTTTGAGTTTATGATTTAATCTTCTTTGAGGTTGATAGTGAGGTTTGACAATTAGATTTGTATAGATTCAGTGTTGGCATATGTGTTGATCTATACCCGTTATTTCATCATAGGAGCATGCGAATGCTATTGGCCATTTATTTACCACTTCCAATAGTCTTCTCTTTTGTTCTTTATCAAGATTGACATTAATAATTATCAGTTTCTTATTGTTTAGAAAGGCATATTCTAATACATCTAGTAGGGCTTTCAGTTTTGAAGGTTCTGGTTCATGCTTGTCTTGGATCTCTAATTGTCCCCACTTGATGTCTTCTTCTTGATATGATTGTGCATAGGGATGTTTCCTTTTTAACTATTCTAGCTTGTCAATTTCTTCAATGTAGGCACTTGTGGTTTTATTCAATGGTTCTATGCACATATTAGACGCTATTTCCTTTTTAGTCATCAACCATTGAGTGCCTTCTTATTTTGTGGCTACTACATACAAACACTATTGCACACACATATCTTCTATAGATTGATTGCACACTATATTGCTTTCTTGTTTTATGGCCCAGATTTTCTGCACACAATTACACTTATTATTGCTGTATGTGATACATGGAACTTGATGTCTCTAGATGATTCTAGCTTCATCTTCCTTAGGGATTTCCAAGGACAAGTCTTAGATCCCTAACTTAGCATCCATAGTGCTAAGCCATGCTCTTCCCATAATGATAGGAAATTTCCCCTTGTTTTCTCTTACATGTATGACAAGAAAATTAGCAAAGTAGGACCAACTACTTATGGTGGTAATAACATCTTCCACTTGCCTAAGTAAGATAGTGATTGATTGATCCACAAGCTTTAGTTGAATATTACTCTTCTTTAGTGGAGAAAGATTCTAGACTTTGTACATGCCTTGTGAAATCAAATTTAATCCTAACCTAGAATCTAGTAGAGCCTTACATGGTTTGTGTCTTTATATTTAAAGATATACTAAGGCACTTCCTGAATCTATTCTCTTCTTGGGAAGTGCTCTTGCCTTGATCCAATGTGTTATAGTTTTAGTTAGCATGACAGTGGTTAAATTTGGATGCATAGAATGTGGAAGCTTGGTGTTTCCTTAAGAAGTATGTGCAGGTGGGGTTGATGTAGGTGAAGTTCCCATCCTTTGAATCCTTTCTGGATTTGTTCTAAAAAATGGACATTTCCTAGATGTAGGTTCATTTACCATCACATTGTCTTATGTGTTGATTGCCCTAGTAGAATTCTTTTGTTGTGGTTATGTTGGTAGTTCTTCTTGCATAACCAGTTATGGCATAAGTGGTAGATAGTTAGGAGGTCGAATTGATGAAGCAGTTGTTGGTTAATGTGCATAAGAATTGGGATCCATTTGCAATGTAGTGGGTTTATGATACTCTTGTGGATAATGGTGAGAGTAGTTGTGGACCAAAGCATTTCTTGAAGAGATTGGACATTGAATGTAGGATCCATAAGGATTTGGTTACCTATATTGATATTGCTACCTTGGTAGTAAATTGTTGCCATTGCTACTGATATTACTCTTGTGATTAAGAGTAGGCTTTGCTTGGATAGTATGACAGTTGGTAAAGTTGTCAGAAGTTACCTTGAAGGTAAGGTAATCATTTTGGCATCTATTTGTTGACAAACCTCAGGTTAAGCACATATGCCCTAGACTCTTGCAAGTGATCCATAATAGGGAAACATCCCTTAGGATGTTCATATTAACATACTTTGCATCCATTTTTATCTTCTGACTAAAGTTTTTGAACTTCTCATTTGTAGTAGCTTTTCCTTTATGTTTATAGTTCTCTCATTTGTTATCTCTTCTTTTCTTCCTTTATTTACTCTTGTTCAGAACTTGTTCATTCTTTTCCTCTATGATCTTAAGTGCAGTAGAAAAATTTTCATCTACTAAATCCCACATTTTATCTACCTTTTTCACAATGTCATTGATTGATTTTTTAATGGGTAGAGTCTTCTTTTGGATGATGATGAGTGGCGAGGTACCCCTACACTCAACCATACGAATACAAGCGTGTACACGTGATCCGGTCGAACTCCGCAGACTAAATGCCTTAACGCCACAAGGAACGCTTGGGGTTAATCGTTTGTTGTCTTCCCAGGCTTGCTTGTATGTGTCACGGTGTATGGTTAAGCAAGTCTGAGGTATGTGATTTTTTGGTATTTTTTAGTTTATCTCCTAAGCTATGAGGGAAAGGGTTGAGAAACTAACTAACTCTAACTAATGTCCTAAGTCTAAACTAACTAGCGTCAGCATCCGTTCCCACTTACCAGACACACCTTGAACTATGCAACTGTGGCTACCAAACGCTAATCGTTACTAGGATCACACACGTAACGCAAGTGCTCGAAGTGGTTGTACTGAGGCACCTATTTAGCCTAAGTGTGATAAGCAGCCGATTCCTTGGTTAGCCATACACACCCGTGGATGCTCATAGCCAAGTCGTACTTATCACACGTTCTAGCCTAGCGATGAGCAGCCGATTCCTTGACTAGCTGTACACATTGGACTACTATTGGGATTGCCAAGCGTAGATCCTGGAATACGCTACTGGGTTACCAAGCAATCACAATGCTCGTAATCAAGTCGTACTCACGCGTTGCGACGAGTAGTCGATTCCTTGATTAGCCGTACACATCCGTAGATTCTCGTAATCAAGTCGTACTCATGCGCACTAGGAAAGCAATAAATAACAATAAAAGAAAACCATGTACTGCAAGGTTTATCCAATCAAGTTCGTCTTTATTACCGTACACAAATTATGTTCAGGTTACAAAGTTGCTCGAATAAAGAGTCGTTCACTCTAGGACTTCTACTGCGGGCACATGGGAAATTAATCTAACTCTGGAGTGTTCAAACTGCCAGAGCTTCGCTACTTCTAGCCAGGATTGGGAAATGAAGGGAGTGCCGCCTCTTATTTATAGATATGGCAGCGGACCGCGATATCGCGTACGCGATATTGCAGGGGGAGACGCGATATCACGTATGCGATATCGCAGGGGATGCGATATCACGGCGCTATGCATGTCGCGTCTCATCATACCCCCATGACTGAATGAAAACTCATCCTCAAGTTCCTTACAATAATATCGGGAAGGTATGGGATTATTAAGGGGAATGGAACTAATGGGATGGTATGTGAACGGGTCTTTATTACAAGAATTGACAAGACTGGTGTTCATGACAACAAGGGTGAACACCTTATTACAATGACATTAGGCCACATTTGGAAGCTGAGAGAAAAGAGGAGAGAGAATAGAAGAGAAGAAGAGAGCATTGTCTTGCTGCTGCCAACGCCTAGATTGTGCCTTCCATTATCCATCTGTAAGCGCATTATCTATCTTGCTCCTTGCATAGCTACTTCATTACTGCTCCATTCCAAGTGGTTGCTCCAGATCCAATCCATTGTTGTATGATTGCCATTTGCACACACANAGGCTCTGGGAATGTCCTTTGGAACAAGAGTTAAATTCTTAACT
>MNCI01020783.1:131370-165855 GCA_015680685.1 Gnetum montanum | reverse complement strand
TCTTCCAATATGATTAAAACTTAATAAACACTTCCCACATAATCGTATAACCTATCCATCACCTAAGAACATTCAATCCATCTCATACAAAGTTAATAAACTTTCATTGCCTAAAATCCCTTCCTTAAGACTTTCAAATGCTAAAACAAAGAATATTAAAACAAAAAGTTGTAAAACCAAAAATTTGTAAAAAAAAAAAGTCAAAAGACTGAGGAGCCACAAAAAGTATTAGTATGGATGGCCATCTCCCCCACGACTAAGTTGGAAGGGGAAGATTCGAAAGATTGAGCATGGTTGTCCATCTGGTGAGGTGTCTATTGAGTTGGTTGGCTTGGGCTCATGGAAAGTCTTTAATTTTTGGGTGTTGACTAAATATTTCTTATCTAGGCTATCAATTTTATAGATAATCATGGCCATATATGGAAAAGTCTCATAAATAATGTAAGGTCCTTTCCACAATATTTGAAATTTGGTTCATTGGGATACATGTGCAGGATTCTGATAAAGGACCTTGTTACCTAGTTGAAACTTGAGTTTTCTTATTTTGAGGTCATGGCATTTCTTGTTGAATGACTTATACATTTCATTGGATGACATGGCCATTAAAAAATTTTCAACTAGCATGTTGAGGTTTATTAATCATTCTTTCGGTGCTAGACTTAGATTTAGGTCAAGGTCATAGGCTATAGAGAGTGTATGGAGCTTGAATTGGATGGGCTATGTTGGTAGTTTTTTGAACATGAGATCATAGGAAGAATAACCTATGGGAAGCTTCCATGTAGAGTGATAGGCCCAAAGGAAATTATTTAATTTGGTGCTCTAGTCCCTTTGATATTTCCTAGTGGTGCACGTTAGAATTTTTTTTATCTCCTAATTAGTGACCTTAACTTGACCATTGGCTTGAGGGTAATAAGGTGTTCTGAGTTTATGCTTAACCCCTAAACACTACATAAGTTTTCATGGTGGAAAACCATCATGAACTTACTCAAGGACTGTGCAGGCTTTGGTTTTGCCCAAGCATAGTAACATTTTGCCATCATAGGAACATCAACATAATGTGTTATCACCTATGATGACATACTATTTTTATCTTTTACATACACAATCCTTTTCAAAAGTGGTCAGGTCTTGTGAAGATTCATCATGCATTAGGTAAAACTTGATATAATCATACCACTCCTTTTGAGGAGTGATGTTGATAGAGACAATATAATCACCTTCAGTGTTTTACATGATGGAAATAGCACAATTCATGGTCAAGGAAGGTATTTTTATAAACACATTGGGAATCACACTGAGGGCTAGCATCACAATGGCATCAACTAACATATTCTTGGGTTTTGATATGTACTGGATACCAATGTCTATAAATTATTGCATTAGTTTCTTACCTAGGTCACAATAAGGTTGCAAGTTTTTGGCTTAACATGGATAAACCTTGATTACTTGGTTAACCACAAGTTTTAAATCATCTTTAATCATTAGGTGTTTGATTCCCAAGTCACAAGATACCATCATAGACCTAATCAATCCTTTATACTATTCCATGTTTGTGCTGCATGGGAATTCAAAATGGTATGGAAAGGATTAGATTTCACCAAAGGATGATGTTCTGATGGTAGCAGCTCTAGCCCCATGGGTGGTTGAAGCTCTATAAAAATGCATAATTACCTCATAGCCCTCAATCCCTTTACTAACAATGTTCACATTCTGATTAGGAAATTCAAGGTCAATGGTTGCATGGTCTTCTACAAGGGAAATAGTAACTTATGTTGATATAGCTTGACCCTTCATTGAGGCTTGAAATATGTAATGTAGATTAAACTCAATTGTTATGGCTTTCCAATGGGTTATATGGCTACTCACATAGATATTGGTTGTTATGGCTCTAAGCATGTTATGCTTGCAAATGTTGTTGACTTGGCTACTAAAGAGGTAGTGTCTCCACTTCTTTAATGAAAGGACTAGGGCTAGAAAATACTTCTCCACTTTGATGTATTAGGCCTCATAGGTAGTTAATGCATGTCTTAGGCTTTATACAAGTATTTTTTCTCCATCTTCTCATTTCTAATAGAGTAGAGAGGCAATGGACGTGTTAGAGATAGTAAGGTAGATGTAAAAAGGTTTATCCTTTTGTGGGAGATAGACCATGGGTAGTTGTACCAACTATTGATTAAGGTTTTCAAAGGCCTCTTGACACTAAGCCATCCACTCATAGTGAACTTATTTCTTAAGCAAGTATTGCATGGATTGTAACTTATTTATAAGCCTTGTAATAAACCTAAAGATAAATTGTAATATACCTTGCACTCCACAAAGCATCTTAAATTTATCTAGCACTACAAAGTTGGATATGCCTTTAACCTCATTAGGATCAATATGTATTTTTTCTACAAATACAATAAAGCCAAACATCTTACCAATTTTTACACCAAAGACACACTTTTTGTGAAAAAGCCTAAGGTCATATTTGAGACATCATTTCAACTCAAGGTCAAGGTTGTGCACATGATCCTTGGCTATTTTTGATTTAATGTCTATATTGTCCACATAGTAATTAAGCAATCCTATCATATAGTAATTAAATATATATGTCATTTCTCATTAATAAGTGGTTCCTCTATTCTTAATGTTAACATTCTGGTATGTCAAAACCTTTAAAAAATGGAGAACATAGGATGTTTGTGTGATGTTGTGTTTACAAGGTAAAATTATGTTAGGAAAAGGACTTCATAGAGAAGAAGATTTCTGAAAGTTTGATGCACATGGACAAGGAACAAATAATTCAAGTGCAAGGAATGGTTGAAGAAAGACATATCCAAGGAATAGTGGATGTCTTGGCAAAATTGAAGGCAACACATGCAAAGTCATCTCAACAAAACATGAAATATTTTTCATTAGACAAAGATGTCTTCCCAAAATGAAGGCTAGTTATAGAAAGATGTCTTTCACTAGAATAAGACATCTTCCTACAATGCACGACAAATGTAGAAATATTTTTTAATCACAAAGAATATGTCTTCCATGACCATTACCTAGTCATTGCACAAGTTTCAAGATGAATTTTGAAACATAGTAGCTATAAGAAGACATCATTCTTATTGGGAAATATGTAAAATTTTGTACTCTCATTGTGTAATCATTATAATTATTGTTACTACTCATTGTAGTATGTTTTGTTTGTTGTAAAGTGAGTTGTACCTCAAGTACAAGGATCAACAAACTAAGTTTCATTCATCCCTTATAATTGTTGTTCTCCCTTGTTGCGCTATAGGGTTGATGTGATTCTTGTGGAAAGGCATCTTGCTTGAGCTTGTTGAGATCCTATAGAATTGAGTGTTGGTGTAGCATCACAACACTTCATAGTAAAGATGAAATTTATAAAGGTAGTTGGATCTTTAAAATCACATTCTAAACTTGATAGGACCTTGTGAAGTTAAGTGGATTCATAGTGTTGAATCACTCCAAAGTAGAGCTTAGAACTTCTATAGGGTATGATATCCTTCAAACCATAATTTGAAAGGAACAAAGTCTAGCAGTATCCCTACAAACTACTCTTTGAGTGTGGACTACCTAAGTTGGAAAACCACATTAAAATTGGTGTGCACTTTGAGTTAAAAATTATTTTTGGGAACTAATTCATTCTGTGTTCCCCACACTTCCTCCCCTCCCCCTTTTCTAAGTTCAACGATACTCAACTGGTATCAGAGCCTAGTATTCTTACTCTCTACATCAACCTTAAAGAGTGAACATGCAAGGGGTAATTAACATTAGACACACCTATACAAAGAGCCTAATGTACATCATCAACTACTGTGCTTAATTCATATATCACATCTGTTATAAAATTAAGTCTTTCATTTTCTTCTTTACATTCAAAAATATAAAATACTATGCTTGTAAAGTTGAAAATACTTATGATTATCAAGATGACATTTTCTTTGAAGTAAGATATGAGATATTTTGGCATAAAATTCTTCATTTCCAAAATTTGTGCATTGAGATAAAATACACTTTACATGTGAAGAAAATAAAAATTAAACTTCTTAATGTGGAATGATCTTATATCAAGAAGGAAAATTCAAACCTTAGGGCTAAGATTCAAACACTAACAAATATGATTAAGAAAATGAACAAGAACTCTATGGAGATGTCCACAGAAAAAAAGAAACATTTATCTAGGTTTGGTAAATATTCTAAACCAAAATACTTGAAATGATTATTTTATGATAAATATAGCCATATTCAAGCTTTTTTCTATCTTAGAATACATCACTACTCTTGATCTTTGTAAAACTAGCCTAGAAAGAAAACCATGTAGGTTTGGAAAGGAAAGGAAGCAAAGACTAAAAAGAATTTTATGGCTCAAATTACTTTCTTCAATGACAAAGATAACATATGGTATATTAATAGTGGGTGTTCAAAACACATGACAAGTGAAAAATCATACTTCACCCACTTCACAGAACAAAACTCTAAAATAGTCACATTTGGACATGATATGGAAGAACCTATAACAAGTATTGGTACCATAGGAGGTAAAGGTAAGAGGTTACTAATTATAAATAAATTTTTTTTTGTTGAAGGATTAAAAAATAATATTCTTAGTCTAATTCACCTTTGTGAATTAAATATTATTGTTACCTTTTTAAAATAAAGTTGTAGAATACAATATTTATTTACTAGAAATGTTGTGATTGTAGGGTCTAGAAAAGGAAATGTGTATGCCACTATTTTTGAAAATTATCCTATCCTTGAATCCAAGTCCTTAGTAAGTTATATCGATGATACATGTCTGATGCATAGGAAGATAGGCCACATAAATAAGAAAATTATACAAATCTTGGTATCAAAGGAAACAATTTGTGGTCTCCCTAAGATCAAATATTTCAACCTAAATACATGTGAAGCTTGTTAGAAATGCAAATAAATGAGGATGATATTTGGTAAGAAAAATTGCATTTCTGCTGCTCGTCCCTTAGATCTACTTCATATGGATGTGGTTGGTTTAATTCAATACTTAGCTTGGGAAAGAAACGATATTATTTTACCATTATTGTTGATTATTCTCACTTGGGTTGCTTTTTTATATCATAAAAATGATGTGTTTGATCATTTTTTGAGAATTAGCAATCAGATCCAGAAAGAAAAAGGATATGGTATTAAATTCATTAGAAGAAATAATCGAGGTAAGCTCAAAAATGCAAAGTTTGAATAGTTCTTTCAAATGAATGGCATTATACATTAATTCTCTGTTACAAGAACTCCTTGAAAAAATGTAGTTGAAGAAAGAAACATAATCTTAAACGAGATGGGAAGAACCATATTAAATGATCAAAATCTTTCTCATCACTTCTAGGCCAAAGCCATCAACACTGCTTATTATGTATCTAACAGAAATCTAGTAGGAAGATTCACTTCTAAAACTCATTATGAATTATGCACTTGTAGAAAACCATCAATAGCTTATTTTGATGTTTTTGCTTCAAAATGTTGTATTCTGAATGATAAAGATAACTTGAAAAATTTTGATGCAAAAACTAATCAAGGAATTTTCTTAGGATATTCTCTAGTTATTAAGGCTTATAGAGTGTTTTATAAAAGAGAAAATATGATAGAGGAAACCATAAATGTCAAAATAGATGATCATGACATTACGTTTCCTCAACCTGATGATGAAACTTTCCCATTCAAAAATTGTCTAGCTCAACTCAAGTGCAAGATGATAAAATTTTAGAATCTAGTAGTGATCATGAAGAAGAAGAGAATGATGATTATCAAGAGATATCCCCCACTCAACCAAAAATGGCTAGACTCAGCCAAGCTCACTCTCTTAACAATATTATTGGGGAAGTTCAAGATCGTGTTTATAGTAGAAGTCAAATCAAAGAGATTTGTGCTTTTCTCGCACATCTCTTCCAACTTGAACCAAAAACCTTTAAGGAAGATACAGGAGACAAGGATGGATTTCTACTATGCAAGATGAAGTTATTCAATTTGTTACAAATGATGTATGTGAATTAACACCTAGGCCCAAGGATAAACCTATTACTTGAACAAAATGGGTCTTTATTGATGATAATGAAAAAATTATTAAAAATAAGGCTAGATTAGTTGCCAAAGGATAAAAGCAATAAGAAGGAATTGATTTTGATAAAATGTGTACTCCTATTGCAAGGCTGGAATCTGTTAGACTTCTTCCTACCTATGCTAGCATTAACAACATCAAGCTCTATCAAATCGATGTCAAAAGTGCCTTCTTGAATAGAACAATAGAAGGAGAAGTTTAGATTGAATAGCCTAAAGGATTTGTTAATTCCATCAAACTTGATTATGTTTACAAGTGCAAGAAATATCTCTATGGTCTTAAACAAGATCCAAGAGCTTGATATGAGAGACTTTCTCAACACCTTACATCAAATGGATTTGAAAGAGATAAAGTTGATGTTACTTTATTTCTTAAAAGAGAAGGTAAAAATCATATAGTAGTTCAAATTCATGTTGATGACATATTTTTGGTGCCACTAATAAAATTCCTTGCAAGAAATTTTCTAATCTCATGCAATCTGAATTTGAAATGAACATGATGGAAGAACTCAAGAACTTTTTTAGATTTCAAATCTACCAAATAGCTAATGATACCTTTATATGTAAAACCAAATATGCAAAAGATATTCTACTCAAATATAGCTTATCTTGTGTAAAGTTAAAGGTACTCCCATGGATGCAAATTATAAACTTATTAAAGATGATCAAGGTAAGCCAGTTGATCCCAAGATTTATAGAGGTATGATTAGTAGTTTTATTTATTTAACTTATAATCGACTAGATATATCCTTAAATGTATGTTTGTGGGCTAGATATCAGGTAGCTCCAAAGGGCTCTCATTACCAAGTTATTAAACATATTTTTCACTACTTAAAAGGTACTGCTAATTGGGGCCTTTGGTATCCAAAGAATTCTTCCCTTGATCTTGCTAGTTATGGTGATGTGGATTGCGTAGGTTGTTTTGAAGATCACCATAGCACAAGTGGAAAATTTTTCTTCTTGGGACGAAGTCCTTTTTTCTTTGACAAGCAAGAAGGAAACTTCTATGACTCTCTCAATTGTAGAAGCTGAATATGTCACTACCAGTAATTCTTGTGATCAATTACTTTGGATGAAAGAAAATCTCAAAGATTTAGAAGTAAAAGCAAACTCAACTCCTATTTACTCTAACAACAAGAGTACCATCAACATGATGAAAAATCCTATTCTACATTCTTGTAGCAAACACATTTAGATTCACCATTGGTTTATACAAGAGCATACATAATGTGGTCATGTAAGGCTAGAGTTTATTGGAAGAAATAATCAACTAGTTGATGCATTCACCAAACCTCTAGATGAATGTTGGTTGGCTTCTCTATGCAAAAATATGGCGATAGAACCTTTTCCTATCATGTAAGTCTTTGTTATTCTTTCTATCTTTATACCAAAGGGGGTGGCGGGTAAGGGAAGATAGAACAAAACCCAAAACATCTATTTTTAATTATGCATCTATTAAGGAGGAGAATGTCTCATCTTCTTTTTAGTTATGTCCAAAAAGGAGGAGAATGTCTCATCTTATTTTTAGTTATGTCCAAAAAGGAGGAGAACTAGCTTATGTATTATTATGTATTAGGACAAGAATAACCCATTTTCTTATGTTTTGGACATTACCAAAAAGGAAAATATTTTTGACCATTGGGTATGTCAAAACCTTAAAGAAAATGGAGAACATAGGATGTTTGTATGATGTTGTGTTTATAGGGAAGGATTTTGTAAAGACAAGGACTTCATAAAGAGGAAGATATGCTTGATTAACATGGAAAAGGAGCAAAGAATTCAAGTGCAAAGAAATGTTGAAGAAAAATGTCTCCAAGAAATAGTAGATATCTTGGTAGAATTGAAGGTAGCACAAGTGAAGAATTCTTTGCAAAATAGTAGATGTCTTTCCTTAGATAAAGACATCTTCCTAGAATGAAGGTTAATTACAAAAAGATGTCTTTCACAAGAAGAAGATGTCTTCCAAGAATGCAGGCCAAATGCAAAAATATGTTTTATTCATGAAGAAGCCATCTACCATGAGCATTAGCTAGCCATTGCACAAGTTCCAATATGAATTTGAAAATATAGTGGCTGTAAGAAGATGTCATTCTTATGGGAAAATGTGCAATATTTTATAATATCATTATGTAATCTTTTGAAAATCATTGTAATCATTGTTGCTCCTCATTGCACTATTTGTTGTTTGTTGTAATGTAAGTTTTACCTTATGTACAATGATTAGCAAACTAACTTGTATTCATGCCTTATAATTTTTGTTATCCCTTATTTCCATATGGGGTTGATGTCCTTCTTGTGGGAAGGCATCTTGCTTAAGCTTATCGGGATCTTACGAGATTGAGTGTTGGTGTAGCACCATAACACATTGGAGTGGAGCTCAAAGTTGTAAAGGTAGTGGGATGATTAAAATCACATTCTAAGCTTCATAGGGCCTTGCAAGGTTGAGTGGATTCATAGCATTGAATCACTCTAAAGTAGATCTTAGAGCTTATATAGGGTGTTGTACCCTTTAAACCATAATTTGAAAGGAATGATATCCAGAGGTGTGCCTGCAAACTACCCTCTCAGTGTGGACTATTCAAGTTAGGGAACCAAGTTAAAATTGGTATGCACTTTAAGTCAAAGAATTTTGTTTTAAGAACTTATTCATCATTCCTTTTCTAAGTTCAACAATCTTTACTTAAGACCAAAGGACATCATCATGTAATAAGACCAAACTTGGTTATATTCCTAGAACCCATCCATGAAGGTTAATAAGGATGTTTCAACTGTAGTATAGATAAGTTGGTCAATACTAGTGAAAGGGAAATCATCTTTTATGGTTTCCTTATTCTGGTCTTGGAAATTAATACATATACATATACTCTCATTTTTTGAAGGACTTCCACTATGTTGGAATCCAATTCTACATAATTAACTACTCCAGTTGGTTTCATTTAGATTATGCTCAAGTTTGAGGGTTTTAATTAGGTTTTTGGATTACTCAAGAGGGTCTTCTATTGAGGTTATGTGGTTGATGAGGCTCTCAAGCTCAAGATCTAAGTGATTGAGATTGATTAATCATTCAACATCACCATGAGGTCCAAATAGGCTTAAAGGCAAAATGATTTACTCCTAGGTGTCCATACTCCAATCTTGCATATCAATCATAAGCACATTAAGCAACACCTATGTGATAAAATGAGCAAATAATTTGAAAATAATGTAAAATACTTTAGAAATAATGCAAAGATAAGCCAAAACACATTGCATCAATGATCAAACAAGGTTTATGTAAGGTAACCAAAGGTTATAAGATGTAGGTTAAAGAAATAAGGTGTAATGAAGGCCAAGTGAGGTGAAACTATGACTAGATGTTGGTAGAATGGAAGAAAATGAAGATCAACTAATGGTCAAATATGGTCAAATGATGACCAATGGATGATTGAGTTCCATCAAATGATGTCGAGAAAGGCATTACGGTCAAAAAAGAGAAGGCTAAGCAAATAAGGTACTCTAAAGGCCAACTAGTATGAGATAAGGGCCAAATGATAGCCAAATGATGATCAAATTCCCTTGTTGACTTGTTCTATGTCATTCTTTTGATAGTATTGGACTATTTCGTCTTGCCGGACAATACTAGCTATTTCATTATGCTTTACTAATTGAGCTATCTTTTTGTACTTCACTAATTAATGACCAAGGACACTCTTCTTAGTCACTTTACTTCTATCCATTCGGAACTTGCAAAATGCAAACTTAGTCCAACATACATTTGAGTAAATCCTCTCTATAGATACATATGACTTTAAGGTGGTGGAAAGGATAATGACTTCCAACTAACCAGGAATCACCTTCTCTTTGAAGCAACTAGTAGTAAAGGGGATAGAGTCCTAGTGCTTTAATGATAACACTATCATCCCTAACCTTCTCTTTATTAGACATCATCTATCTTCATGAATGAATGCTAGTATTAGGGCATAGTAGCAGACCTGCAGCAGCCGTGCCATCGTTAGGAATTTTTGGGATTGTTTGGGATTGTTTCTGAAAGCAAAACTGTAAAGTATTTAATTACGCCCAATTAGATTAGCTTCCAGTGGATTTCGAGTTTCGGAAATCTCAGAGAAGTCGAATTGAAACCAAGAGCTGTGTTTTTGGTGGTGTGCCTGGCTATGAGCTGTGGAGTCATATACGTGCGTGAAATGTGGTCCATCTCGATTGCGAAATAAAATTGCATAGCAATGGTGCTTTGAAATCCAAAAATTCAAAATTTTGTTGTTGTGACATGGATAACGCGGCACATTATCGAGACCTGTCGTGCTTCTGCTAATCTGCCATACATATCATGGCATACCTGCACACAGTCTGCGATAGTTATGTGGTCATGTGCGATGAATAGTGATCTTTTCAATTGTGCGGCTCTCTGTGGCAGACCAATGTTAAAAAATTTATCATTTCTTTATTATTATTAAAATTTTGCATAACCCGTAATAATGTGCCTTTCCACACTGATATTTGGCAGCGTCGTATCACACAACAAAGCCATGTGCTTAAGTTACCCGTTAAATTTTTGTATTTGCAATGTAACTGCACAATTTGCTGGTGTGGTGCTTCGCTTGTAATCCATGAACCATCTTTGATTCCTTCACGTGTGCGGAGCAATGGTAATTTTATTTTCAAAAAATTTAAAGCAATAATGTTGATTAAACCGAGTCGCATCTCCTCCCACCAGTTTCTTCCATGTCCTTTCTCATTTTGTTTAGATAAGGCTATCCCACCAGTTTCTTCCTGTGTCCTTTCTCATTTTGTTTAGATAAGGCTAGGATGACGACTACTTGTAAGAAAAAGCAAGACGAAAGAAGAAAAGATTTATATACTATAACAACTAAAATAAAAATAGCTACCCTTAGAAAACATATTATCCATTTGTAAAATTATATATTTAATAGCAAGTTATCTCATAAGCTTTTTCCTTGTAACTCTAAGATTTGGAATAAAATGTAAGAATTGGAATTTCACGAAATCAATGAATGGAAGACTAGTAAAATGGTAATGATCACATATTTCTTTGAACTAATGTACAATCAAGCATTGAATCATTAATGAAGTTAATTTATCAATGAAGTTGAAAATTATATTGAAATAGTGAAGAGGACAATTGATGAGCGATGAGTAGTCCCTATATCCAACCATACAAATCATAAGCGTTCACTAACGGTTCGGTTGAATTCTGTAGATTTTAGCTCTCCAAATGCTAGTAGTAAAGATAGTGGCCTACAAACGTGATGGTTGTCTTCTTAGCTTCACTTGTCTAAGTGTAAGTGTATGGTTAAGTGAGAGCCAAGGCACATGATTTGTATTAATTTTTATATTTTATTCTAATTATCTGAAGTGTGAAATGAAGTAATTAATTGGAAACTAATCTAAGCGATTATCTAATGGCTTAGTCTATTTCCTAACATAAGCATCCAGGCCCACCTTCCATATACATCTTGAACTTGTTATGATGCTATTGGGCAACCAAGTGTTATGCTATTGTGCGTACCAAGTAGTAACACTACTAAGATTACCAAGTGTTAACAATATGTTTGAGGTAGTCATTCTTATGTGTAATTAAGCATATTAATTAATCAATTAATTAAGAACATGAATTTAAAGTGCATGAATAGTAAAGGGCATAAAGGTAAACATTAAGTTATTCCAAGTGTTGCAATGTATTTCAAGAATCTTAGCTTTTTGTTGACATATCAAGGTGTTTAGGTACATTGATGCTCAAGTAAGGATATGTATAATCATGGAACTCCTACTATGGGCACTTAAGAAAATATTCTAACTCCTATGGGAACAAACTGCAAGAACTTCATTATGTTACTGACTCAACAGTGCCATAAATGTGATGGGTACTATTGATGCATATATTTTGGATGCACCAACACTTGGGAAAAAAGTTGTTTGAGGAGACTATGGCCTAGGGTGCCTCCTGTATTGATACAAAAACCTAGGAATAGTCTTAGTTAGAGAGGGCTATGTGATGTTTCAACAAAATAAATTAAACTAGAAAGTCGGAGACTTTGAGTAACTATCTTTAAAATTTAAGACTTCAAGAAAATACAATAGTTAACTAAAGCAATGAAATTTTCCCTAATCCCTTGCTATCCACCACTAATTTTTCACTACTGGTAGTGCTCACCACCAAGTAGGAAAACCTCGATCATTGTTGAAGAAGGGAAGAGATATGAAGGGAAAGATCATTCTTGCTATTGGAAGGTATTGCCTCTCTGTTGGTACTACCATAGTTGTTGCTAACAGTTCAAGAGAGAGAGAGAGGGGGAACCCCTATTGTTCGCTACCTGCCTATCGTAGTTGCCTACAACAAAAGAGAGGAGGATAGCCTATTGCAGTGTAAAAGAAGAAGAAAAAAATTATTGCCTATTGGTTTCCTAGCTTCTCTCTCTCTCTCTCTCTCTCTCTCTNCTCCCCCCCCCCCCTTTTCCACTCACCTCACACTGCTAACACTACTTTAGATGTGCAGCTGGCACTATGCGTCATTAGTGTGTAGTCGTCCGATGCATGCATCGTGTTGTTTTTGCATGCCTACTACATGCTGAGAAAAGAATAGAAAGAGAACCCTACTACTCACTATTGCCAATAGACACATGTCACCCACCTAATGTTGTGCCTTTTGCTCTAATGCCATTGTCAACCACTATCATGTGCCTAGTTGCATGAATAGCATGCTACACTACTGATCTGCCATCACACCTAGTGAGAGAAGGCCACCAAATCTATCTATAATGGTTCCTTGTTACAATCATGCACCCTCTATTGTAGTTCTAATGCTAGGAGGAAGAGAACACTACCAAATCCTCTTGATGATTTCAAAGCCCCCTTGGAGTTGATCTTGCACTTTAGATCTCCTAATGTCATGCCTTCTATAACCACTATGGCCTATTAGTTTAAATACCCATGTTCACCTATGGCCATTATGACCACCATTTCTCATCTTCATTACCATGTTCACCATGTCCTCCACGCCCACATAACTGTAGCCATGTGCTGATGGTCCACCAATGCAACAACCCTACACCACCGCTCACCATGAAACATCAATTAAATGCCATTTAAACTTGAGACCAGATTCCAAAATTAGAGTGCAAGATAAAAATTTGAATGAGTCCACTCTACAAGAAGCCACGTTCAACCAAGGAACTATATTATTTTTTTTGGTGGTACCGAACACACTTTTATTTATGGTACCTTTAAAACTTCAAGTTGATACATTTGAAAAGGTAAATAAATGATTGTGGTCTAGAAATTAGCAGCAAAATTAACCACTTAATGAAATATTACCACAAATTAACCTCCAAGTTGAAACTAGATTTCCATAATAATTATGATGTATTTTATTAGTGCTAGAATACTAATGAATCATGTTTTTCATACGCTTCGATATTAAAGTAGCTATAATATCGAGTACATGATATCGGGTACGTGATATTGTGATTCAAGATACGATATCATGCATTCGATATCATAGGGTTATTCCTAGGTCTATAAATACAACCCTCGAGCACATGATTGAGTGTAGTTCTTATCTGTCAAGTAGTGAAACTCTTGAAATTTGTTCATTTGAGAGTTAAAATATTTTCCAAGTGCCTGTAGTAGGAGGTCTAAGTCTGATCAAATATTTATTCAAGCATTGATGTACTTGAACACACCATTGTGTTGGAAATAAAGATGAACTCTTTGATTCAACTTGTAGCACTTGAGAATTTCTTTCTTATGCATTTATATATATTGTGATTCCATTCATTTTACTTTAATGTTATTAATGTAGTAATTAATTTTTATTAATTATGAAATTCATTAAAATACACAAGCATGACCCCTTCGAACATACTTGTTACACTTGGTAGCTCAGAAATGGCTAGCATTTGACAACCCAGTAGTGTTTACACAAAGTTTAGGATGTGTCTGGGAAGTGGGAACAGTTACTTGTGTTAGGTTAGAGTAGATCATAGTTTACTTAGCACTTAATTACAATCACTTTTATTCTTGTTTTAGGTGGTTAATTGATAAAACACAAAATAATAAAAACCTTATGCCTCAGTTGCACTTAACCATACATTTGCAGTTCACAAGTGAGACTGGGAAGATAATGAACAAAAAACATGAAATCACTATTTAGCTCTAGCGTTCTTGGTAATTAAAGTCTATGGAATTTGAGCAAATTACACGTGAACACCTATGATTTGTATGGTTGGGCATAGGGATACCTCACCACTTTTCATTGGTGTACTGACTTAAATCATCGGTGTAAGGCTGGAATGAAAACAGACAACGAGAGATCGTTGGACAGCCACAGCTGACCCTACCTTCACTTGAGGGCAAGCTGGAAAAGGGAACGAAGGTAGAGTGCATTGGATGGTTTGCACACAAATCAACCAAGGACTTCCCCGAGCGTAAGCTACGACTAGTGCTGGGGTTATCATAAACAGGATGTAACCGAAATGTAAACAATGATATGAAATGTAAATAAAGCGTATGTGAATAGAATTATATTGCAAAAAAAGCATAAAGTAAAGTAAATAATGTAAATAGGAGGCAATGATGAAACTATATTGTATTATTTTAAAAGAAACGTGCACTGGTCAAAGCGTAGTTGCACAAGTGTGAATGGCAAGTCAGACGTCTAGCCCCAGAAAGATATGGCATGATGATGTGACAATGGAATGGGATGAACGTGAGAAGAATTTGGAAGCCAAAAATCGAATGTGCTGAGTGCTCAAGGATTGCAAGTTCTATCCTCCTTTAGAATTTCCAATCTCTCCAATCTTTGCCTCTTCCTCTCCTTTCTCTCTTGCTACTTTTTCATTGCTTCTCTTGCCTCTTTGCCTCCTTTAGTTTGTGTGAATTGATAGGGTATTTAGAGGGTTGGGCTAGGGTTTGGCTAAGGTTTTCTTTGACTAGGTTCAATGTATTTTACAATTTTTTGATCATTCAAGCCAATAAAAAAAATAAAAATTAGAAATACAAGCCCTCAAGCGATAAAAAATTTAAAAAATTTATAAAGATTAGCTCCAACTATGGCCCGCTTGAAAAAATTATATTTCTTTTTTTTTGCTAAATATTTGGCCTAATTTTGCATGGGATTTCATATTCCTTTGCCATTTTACAGATTTCTTAAGAAAGAAAATCAAGAAGGATTAACACCACCTCGCTTGTCTAGCATCCAGCGTGACTTGTAGTGTAACCTCAAAAACTTGCAATTTTGAGTTGAAATCTGGAATTTCTGAAGGCTGGGACCAATAGTTATCAATAGTGGACCTTGAGGATAAATTACACCCTTAAAATCAAGTTATTTTTGCTCAGTTTTGGGGTTCTAAAAATTGGTGACGCTGATCCTTATGCTGTGCAGCATCTGAAAAAGTAACCCCAGCGTTACCAAGTCAAAATGGCATATTTGAGATCCTAATCTTGATTTTCTAGAGGCTAGGAGCTGCTAGGATCTTGGTGAAGGTCATGGGGATCCTTGTGCTTGAGTTTGGCATGTTTAAACTCAATTTTGGGGCTCCAAAAGTTAGTGACGCTGATCCTTACGCTATGCAGCATCTATGGGCCTCAGGGGAACCTTGCCTGTTGAATCATGGACCATCGGGGGCTATTTCGGAGGCCTCCAAGTTTGGTCATGCTATACTCATGTTGGGTAGCAGCATGACTTAGCTTGATTCTTGTCTAAAAGTGCTAGGCCAAAATTAGTGGTATTTCAATTAGCATCGTTGATGAGGATTTTAGTTCTACGTGCACTATCTAAATTAAGTTAAACTTAGTAACCTTGTTATTCAAACCCTAAGAGTCAAATCTTCTAAAAATAAAAATTATTATTATAATTAAATTAAATCTTAATTGCACACTACATATAAATTTATTAACATAAAATGTCTTCTTTTCATAGAAGCCTTTCTCTACCTAGGGTAGACCAAGATTTCACCTTCATCTTACATCAAGATGAAATGCTACAGTGGTGTGACATGGAAGCCATCATTGTGTTGCCACCTGATTGATCTGTTCTAGCTATGCTTCAACTAATGCACACACAACATGAACTTCAACATCTTCATGAAGATTACAAGATGCAAGATCCTAATTCAAGGGATTATCATACCACTGAAGAAAAAACGTTAAGGGTTTGTCAGCTAGAGCACCAACACGAGCTTGTGAAATGCAAGGGATCAAACACTTTTCCACCTTTGCTTGGCCCATTAGATGGAGGTGACCATTTATTTGGTGATTGTCATATCTTTGACTTTGTTCAGGGGGCCTTGAACTAGAATGTGCAATACACAATTCATAATCTAGGTTCTTGTTAGAATGGATCCAATGATAAGAATGGATATAGAGGGACAAGTCATGATAAGCGAAAAAAAGAGGTCACAATTGAGATCATGGTCGCAATCATCAAAGGAAGGATCATAGACATTAGCATGGAGCAAGTTCTCCTTCCTCTTCCCCTTCTTCATCATCATCATCTTCTTCATCTAGCTCATATCATGGTCATAGAGGGAATAACTATGATGGAGGTCATCAACAGGACTAGAACAACAGAAGGGACCATCGAGACATTCATAAGTAGAGGCATGGGAAATCTAGAGAGACCCATCACCATGAGAGAAGGGCTAGTAGATAACATTATAGGCACCATCACCATGGCCTTGATGAACCTCTACTTTCCACTTAAATGATGTTAAACATTGAAAAGGCCATGAGGATTCCAAAAAGGCACATAAATAATGGTAGAATAAAGAGGTTGGACATGAACAACATTCCTTAGTTTGAGGGAGGTTATGATGCTGATTCATAGAACAACTAGCAGAGGTTGAAATTATTTCTACGAATAGTCATTAAGGAAGCAGAAAATTGGTATTCATCCTTAGAGCTAGAATTAATCAGGTGGCGGAGTATGACATTGAAATTGTTTAATGAAAAATATCAAACGTACTCTTGAGTATCCAATCTAAGAAAGTAGATTCAAGGGTGAAAACAAGAAAATCATGAGCCCTTGGATGCCACTATTGGCTGATACTACTCTCTATTGCATAGGTGTCTCGGCCATGGATACTCTCAACTTGATCAACTTCAGCATATCATAGATGGGTTATGGTCTGAAATAAGAAAAAACCCTTGGTGTCTATGCCCAAGGGAGATTGATAGAGTGAAGTGCCTATCAGGATCCAAAAGTTAATTAAGTAGGTGGCCAAGAAGTAGGAAGAATTGAGAAAGCGAAAAAGTGTAGAGGAATACAATAGGGATCCTTCTATCTGCATAAGGAGGCTTCAATTTTGTGACAATGAGGATGAGTTAACTAGAGATGAGGTAGTTAACTAGAAAACCTTGCCACTCTAGAAGTTACAATTTGAAATCATAGCTAAGGTTGACCAATTATGGGACTCTATGATTAACATGTTTTAGGTTGTCTTAGAAATTGCTAAAGAGTCCAAGAAGCAAAGCGGTGAGTGTTAGCATCGAAGACGGAAGGAAGCTAAACATGCTATATCTAAAGGTAAGGGTAAAATGGCTGCGATAGAGATGGTTGCGGATAGTGACTCAAATGATGATGGTGGGTGTGACATCTACTAGTATGAACATCCTAAGGGATGTTATCCAATTATGTCACACTTGCAAGAATCTCCATAGCAATACTGTCTAAGTGAAACTACACCACAACCCTACAAATTGAACTAGCAGTGGCAACAACCACAATCATGGGCACTAGCACCTCCAAGACAACAATACCCTTACTAGTAGCCAGATCCTTATGGTTACTATGTTTAGCAATCTTCATCTCCTCGAGACACCTCTAGTTATGTTGCAACTTACCAACTTCACCACTATCCTCTTAAAGTGTAGCAACCACCCTATCTAAGGAGGGATGCCATCTACTATCCTCATGCTCCTCTTGTCCCTGCACCTACTCCTTTGTCTCTTGCATAGCTACCACCTACTCCATCCATGCAAGGTGAATTGCCTACCCAACAACAATAAAGAAATGCTACGAAGGTAGTTAATCTGCAACCAGTTAACCAAACAGGTGGGTTGAAACCATGATCAAAGAAAAGATCCTTCTTCCAACCTTGTAGTCCACCAAAGCCCTTAGAAACATGAATGGTTGGTAACCCTACTCCTCCACCTTTCTTTGTCTCACCTTTATCCAAGTCCCCTCTAGAAAAAAATCTCTCTTGAATCCATATCGTAATGTTCACCCATGTTGTATTTGATTGGATTTGAGTTGGTAACTTGCCCAGGAAGTTAGCTAAATTTTTAAGTCCCCTAGTATATTTGCAAATTGTTGGGAATGAGCCTTGTAAATCTCTTTTGGACTTTGATTCCAGTGTTAATCTGATCTTGGATGAGATGTACATGATGTGGAACCTTCCTTTCTTAAAGAAGAATAACCTCTAGCTAGAATTGGTGAACCAGTTCATCATTGTTCCGTTGAGATTTGTAGAGGACATCATAACCACTATTTGTGGATGGTCATATCCAACTAACTTCCTAGTAATCAAGGTTGATAACTACAAGGGAGACATTCCAATTATTATGGGAAGGGCATGGTTAAGCACCATTGGTGCCAAAATGGGTGTTAGATATTTTTCCTTTAAGATGTTGAAAGAAAATGAATTTGAAAAGATCAAGAAGAAGAGGAATTCATGTATTGTGTACATGATTCAAGGTGCCATTATGTGTAGAAGTTATGGTTATTGAAGTAAAAATCTATCTCTGCATGCAAGTACTGTGCACCAGAAGTTGAAATCCAAAGATGTCTATACTCAGTAGCCACAAAACAAGAAGGAACCTAGTGGCTCACAGCTGATTCTAGTAGTAATACATTGTGCATAGAACCTACTAAGGGCCTAATTTATGAATATGTCACAAGTATGGATGAAATTGAGCAAGTTCATCACCAGCTCTTCAAAGGACTAAATGATGATCTCAATTGGGAAGAGTTGAAAATTCCTGGCAATTTTAAGCAAGAACCCCTTGAATTAAAGACACTACCAACTAGAATGGAGTATGTGTTCTTGAAAAATGGAAGGCCAATCATTATTAATATCAAGCTTTTTGTAGAACAAAAGAAAATATTAATGAAGGTTATGGAAAAATGGTCAGTAGCTTTTGCCTGGTCATATTCCTAGCTCACTAGTATAAATTTAGAAATATGCCAACATTAGATATACACTAACCCCACTGTTAAGCTAAAATGATAGTCGCAGCCATGTTTGAATCCCAAATTAAAGTAGATTGTTAAAGAGGAGATTGTGCAACTCCTCAAGGCAGGATTCATATACCTATTGCAAATAGCAAGTGGGTCAGTTCACTCATGATCATACCTAAGAAAGAAAGCAAATGGTGGGTGTGCATTGAGTTTCAATTGCTCAATATGGCAACTTTCAAAGATCATTTTCTGTTGCCTTTTGTTAACCAAATGCTGGAGACCATTTCTAGGCATAGCTATTATAGCTTTCTGGATAGTTATAGTAGCTATAACAAAATCTAGATTACACTAGAAGATTAGGCGAAGATGACTTTCAAAAATCCTTAGGGAAATTTTGCTTACTATCAAATGCTATTTAGTCTACGTAATGCCCTAGCCACATTTCAATGATTATTCCTTAACATTTTACAATAACAAATCAATAGTATGGTAGAAGTCTTCATGAATGAGTTTTCTACATATAGAGCTATGTTTGAGCAAGCCTTGGACCATCTTAAGTAGGTATTAAGGAGATGTGTCAAAACAAACCTCTATCTCAATTGGCAAAAGAGCCATCTTCTGATCCAGAAAGGCATAGTCTTGGGGTATTCAATCTCAAAAGAAAGAATCAAGGTGGACCTTGAAAAAATAAGGGTCATTTGAGGAATAACCCATTAACCTAAAACAATTAAATAAGTGTAGTAATTCCTTGATCATATGGGCTACTACTGGTATTTCATTAATAATTTCTCCAAAATCACAAAGCTATTGGTGGAATTAACAGAGAAGGATGTATCATTCGTCTGGACCTATGCATGTGAAATAGCATTTCAACAACTGAAGGTGAAGCTTCTTGAAACCCTAGTTCTACAAGTACCTAATTGGTCTAGACCATTTTATTTGATGACTGATGCATCAAATTATGCTTGGGGGTAGTGCTTACAGAGATGCATGATAAAAAATGTCCATAATACATTCACTGTGCAAGCCAAAGTATTATAGGTGCATATATGAACTACACCACCACAAAAAAGAAATTGATGATAGTGGTGTTCACATTAGAGAAGTTTAGGCACTATGTTCTTAGCTATAAAGTGTTCATGCATACATATCATAGCACCATTTAGTTTTTCATAAATAAAGCAATGGTGAGCCCTCGTGTCATATGGTAGCTCATGATTTTGCAAGAGTTTAATCTCACGATGGTAGATTGAAAATGTGTGGAAAATGTGGTTGCTGATTACTTATCATAACTTAGATGGAATGACAAGGAGAAAGAAACCCCTTATTTATTCAATTTTCTGACGAATGTCTCCTTGTAGGAGCTATTAATGCATAAATGCCTAATGAACCAAAATGGTATGACAACATCCTCACTTATCTACTCAATCAAGAACTACCACAAGGGTTGGAAACCAGAAAAAAATAATAGTTTCTTCATGAATTCAAGCATTTCATGGAAATTAATGAGAACCTTTACAAAGTCTATCTTGATGGCCTGGTATGCTAGTGTGTTCTTAACACAGATCAACTACATGTTCTCTAGGATGCTCATGAAGGGCCTTGTGGGGACCATTATGCTAGGAGATGCATATCCATAAAAAACATCATGGTAGGAAATTATTGGCCAATAATCTTTAGGGATGCATACTAATTTTTCTCTGCTTATGATCGTTGTCAAAGAGATGGTGGAATGATAGCTTGAATGGAAGGGCCACAACAATGGATTTAGCCTCTTGAGCAATTTTACATTTGGGGCATTGACTTCATGGGTCCCATCACATATTTATCAAATGAAAAGGCATATATCATAGTCATAGTTGACTATTGCACTAAGTGGGCAAAGGTAGCAGCCATCACCATTGTACATTCACTACTGCTGCTTGATTTGTACAATAAAATATCATAAATAGGTTTGGTGTGCCTCATGTGTTAATTTCTAATAATGGAACTCATTTTATAAGTGCCACTTTTTGAAAACTTATGTAGTGTTTAGGGGTTAAGCATAAACTTAGAATGTCTTATTACCCTCAAGAAAATGGTCAAGTTAAGGTCACTAATCAGGAGATAACAAAAATTCTAACGTGCACCATTAGGAAATATCAAAGGTACTAGAGCACAAAATTAAAAAATGTCCTTTGGGCCTATAGCTCCACATGGAAGCTTCCAATAGGTTATTATCCCTATGATCTCATGTACAAAAACCTACCAACACTGCCCATCCAATTCAAGCTCCATACACTCTCTATAGCCTATGACCTTGACCTGAATCTAAGTCTAGCACTGAAAGAATGATTAATGAGCCTCAACATGCTAGATGAAAATTGTTTAATGTCCATGTCATCCAATGAAATGTATAAGTCATTCAAAAAGAAATGCCATGACCTCAAAATAAGAAAAGTCAAGTTTCAACTAGGTGACAAGGTCCTATACCAGAATCCTGCACATGTATCCCAACAAACCAAATTTCAAATATTGTGGAAAGGACCTTACATTATTTATGAGACTTTTCCATATAGGGCCATGATTATCTATAAAATTTATATCCTAGATAAGAAATATTTAGTCAACACCCAACAATTGAAGCCTTTCCATGAGCCCAAGCCAACCAACTCAATAGACACCTCACCAGATGGAAAACCATGCTCAATCTTTCGAATCTCCCTCTTCCAACTTAGTCATGGGGGACATGGCCATCCATACTAATGCTTTTTGCGGCTCCTCAGTCTTTTGACTTTTTTTTTTACACATTTTTGGTTTTACAACTTTTTTTTTAATATTCTTTGTTTTAGCATTTGAAAGTCTTAAGGAAGGGATTTTAGGCAACGAAATTTTATTAACTTTGTATGAGATGTATTGAATGTTCTTAGGTGATGGATAGGTTATACGATTATGTGGGAAGTGTTTATTAAGTTTTAATCATATTGGAAGACACAAAATGATGCAAAGGTTTTTGTCAAAGTATGGGATACAATAGTTATACAAGTGGTCCTTCCCAAAGAAATCTTCAACTCTCAATGCCCTTGCATAACCACACCTAAAACTATTCATAGGTAGTCAATAAGTTGAATGTAAGACATACCTATCTAGAAAAGCATGCATGTTAATATCTCCATATTGGAGAAATAATACTATATTATACAAAATAATAAAGTTATGATTAAATCATGAATAATATGTCTTCTTAGTGAAACTCCCAAAAATTGTATTATATGCTTTTGTTTTATTTGTACTATGTCAACCTTACTAGAGAAATACCTTTAGGCATGGATAACATGTCTTTTTGGTTTCCTCACCTGTAGAAAATTGAGATGGGTAATTTGTGCAAGAGAACAAGGAATGAAGCTGCTCAATGCATTGCCACTAAGAGCAAGATGATGTAGAGAGGATAGGATATCGAGATCTTGAGGAAATTAACCATGAAACTTGTTTTATGTTAGAGCAAGAAATTGGAACTTACTTAGTGCCTCAAGAAAGGTAGGAAAAAGTCCTATCAGTATATTTATGTAATCATTGAAATACCCAAGGTTGGTAAGGCTGCAAAATGATGTAGGAATTGAACCAATATAGGAATTATAGCAAAGGCTATAAAGTAGTAGAGATGAGTAGAAGTTTGCTATGGTGAGGGGGAAAATTGGGCCACTAAGATAATTGAATCGAAGATTGAGCTACATAAGCCTATGTAGTTTGCCAATGGACCAAGTTTGGGATTGTGAAGAATTCTTTGATTGGTCCAAATCAGTGGTTTGCTTGCTCAAGAACCTTCCAAAGGAACTTAGAGCATAACATTCTAAAACAAAGACTACTGCATGTTAGCAGACATTACGCTTGATAAATTATTAACAAGAAACAAAAGAATAAGAAGAGTAAGAAGCAAGAGAAAATATGAAGAGTAAAAGAAATATTTTATTTAGATTGTGAGAAACTAAAAGATGTAGTACTTCAAGTTACTTTTAAATGTTCTATTTATAATAGGCTCAATCCACCTAACTCCTATTATTTCTCTAACAGAACCTAAATGTTACAATTAAATGATGATATCCCATTATAATAGCTGACAAACTTGACCAAGAATTAAACTGATTGTTGCAATAGAATTAGGATTAACAACTAACATCCCCCTTTAGCTTGATTTGAGAAAACCATAATTCCAAGCATACACTTTAACTTGGAAATGGTATCATACTTTAATGATTTGGTGACAATGTCCACCACTTGGTCTTCAGACTGGTAATACACTAAATCAATTACTTAATTAAATAGGTTACCTAATTAAATAGGCTACCAAAGCGTGCTGGAAGGGTTTAACTCTCATTACTTATTATTTTAATATTATTGATTTGTTAATCCCATGGGGGAGTTAGAAAAGTTCTAAGAACTTTGGTCATTAAAAACCCAAGGTTTGTGGATCTCACAACATAGAGCATACCTTCAGAAGCTGCAAGACTGAAGAATGAAGTGAATTAGACAAACAGTTTGAAAGTTACAGCCATTGGAAGGTTTTGAGCTTTAAAAAGTTGCAAAAAATCCCCTTACATTTGAAGAAAATGGTGAAAAATATTCCTAATTAGTGGGTGGTATATATATAGAATTTTTCCCATGCATCGATTGGGCCTCATGAACAAGGCCTAGTCAATGTAGTAAACTACATTAACTTGGCCTAGTTGATGCAACTATTGATCACAGTTTGACCAGGTTAGAATTTGAAAAATACAAGGAGTTTTTGATCAAAATTTGAATCAAATGGAAGCCCAAGAAGCTAACACAATGAAATGTATGAAGAGGGCTTGATATTTTACAAAAGATAGAGATTAATTGGAGGAATGCCTTGAGGAGCACATAGTTGGATGCAACCAACAAAAAATGCAAAAGATTTGATTGCCAAAATGTCTAAGGATAAGGAAGTTAACTACTCCAACCAAGATACATGCAAGTGGACTCTCTTCATAGTAGGATCATGCCATTTTTTTCCCTTTCATAACCTCAACTAAGAAGTTTGTGCACGCTAAAATTGATTAATGATTATGAAAAGTTAAGGACCAAATCTAGAAGAATCCATCTAAGAATATTAACACATCAAACTAAGACATTGANATTTCTTTCTAGTCTCATAACCAATGCTTGTAGCCCGTTATTTTATTTAAGGTCTATACTTTGAATTCTCATCATGTTTTTCTTTATGTTTTTATGGATTTTTTGATGGAAACCACAACATGAAAATACTTATTCAACTTCTTGTTATTGGCCGACATGGAATAGTAAGAAATCCATAAAAACACTCATGCACTTGAGTGAGTAGAGAGGCAAAAAGAGTACTAAATCCCCTTAAAGTGACATCCTATTCAAACCTTTGAATCTTTTGCAAGTTTGAAAACTACCAAGGTCATAGGTTCGTTAAAGTTTCATTAATGGAAAGGGATCTCATATTTCGAAAATAATGACAACTGTATAGTTTTTCGATGGATGGATGACATGGACTCACTTCTTGTTTCATGAAAAAGAAACTTTGTCTTAGTCATTAGTCATCGAAATTCAAAAATAGAAACTAGATATTAGCAGTAAAAAACATTACGTACAAAGAATTGTGTCCTATTGGCAATAAAGAAATTTTATTAGAAAATAAGGAAAATTTACACCAATATAAAGAAAAATATAAGATAAATTATAAAATATTCAAGAAAAATAAAACATAATAACAATGTTGTAAAACAAAAATTTGAAAAAATAACAAAGTGTAAAACAAAAAAGTATAGAAACAAAGGAATTGTAAAACAAAAAGGTGTAAAATATAAAAGTATAAAAACTGAAGAGCCACTTCTATGATTAGCACAGATGTCCATATTCCCCAAAACTAAGTTAAAAGGAGGAGATCCAAAGTATTGAGTGTGGTTTTCCATCTGATGAGTTGTTGATTACACTAGCTTGCGTAGGCTCATGGAAACGTTTTAGTTGTTACATGTTGACTAGTTGTTTCTTGTTTGGGCTCTCATGTTTTTAGATCAACATAATCCCAAAAGATAAGGTTTCACAAATGATGTTAGGCCCTTTTCACAATGTTTGGAACATAGTTCATTGAGGTATGTGTGTGGGGTTCTAGTAGAGGACCTTGTCTCCAAGTTGAAATTTTGCCTTCCATATTCTAAGGTCATGGCATTTTTTGTTAAATTCCTTATGTACTTCATTCAAGGATAGGGCTACTAATTAATTTTCGTTTAGCATGCTCAGGTTGATTAATCTCTTTTTCTATGCTAGGCTAAGGTCACGGTTTAGATAATAGGCTATTGAAAGTGTATGAAGCTTGGATTGAATTGGAATAGTTGATAATTTTTCATACACCAGCTCATATGGAGAGTATCCTATAGGGAGCTTCCATGTGGAGTAATAGGTCCAAAGGGCATCGTTCAATTTCATGCTTTAGTCTCTCCTATATTTGCTAATTGTTCAAGTTAAAATTTTACTGATCTTCCTATTGGTAACCTCTACTTAATCATTGGCTTGTGAGTGGTAGGATGTTAGTTTATGTTTAACCCACAATAATTGCATGAGCTTGCAAAATTTAACACTTGTAAAATGAGTACCATTGTTAGAAATTAGTGCACGTGGCACTCTGAACCTATTTACAACATTTTTTTGGACAAACTAACTAGTGGTGGAAGATGTACAATCAGTGACAACTACTTCTTCTGCCCATTTGGTACAATAGTCAACAACAACTATTATGTATGCCTTTTCATTTGACATGGACATGATGGAATCCATGAAGTCTATGCCAGAATGTTAAAGGGTTCCTATGGTTAGATTCATTGTTGAGGATCCTCTATTTAAGTGGTCATCCCATCATCTCATTGATAACATTTATAGGAGAAGATGAATTAGTGGGAATCCTTAAAGATTGTTGGGCAATAATACCTTGTCATCCGGATCTTAATGACCATGCATCTCCTTGCATAGTAGCCACCACAAGGGCCCTCATGAGTGTCTCAGAGGATGTGCAATTGAGTAGTATTAGGAACACACCAATGAACCAAGACATCAATGCACACCTTGTAAAGATGTCCATTAATCTTCATGAAGCATTTGGCCTAAGGAAGAAACTATTGTTTCTTTTGGAAGTCTAGGTCCTATGGCATCAATTGAGTAAGAAGATAAGTGAGGATGCATCATACCATTTTTCTTTAGTGTGTAGTTGTTCATTTATTACATTGACAAAGAGGAGTTTATTAGGAAATTGATTAGAGAGTGAGCTCTCACCATCTTTGTTGTCCCATCGTAACCAAGAAAAGTGATTAGTGATCACATTCTCAATCCCTTTCTGATCTACTATTGTAAGATCAAACTCTTGCAAGATCACTAGCCACGATATAACATGGGGGATCACTATTAGTTTATTTATTATAAATTGAATGGCATCATGGTTAGTGTGCATAAACACTTTACATTCAAGCACATAGTTCCTATAGTTCTCTAAAGCATACACCATAGCCATTAGCTCTCTCTCTCTCTATTATTGTGTAATTGAGCTATGCACCCATAATTCTTTGGCTTGCGCAATGGATGTAATATGGACATTGATGAGTAGCGAGGTACCCCTACACTCAACCATACAAAATGAGCGTTGCATGCACGATCCGGTCGAACTCCGTAGATGGACTAGTTGTGGCACCTAGATAGTTAGCCTTAGGTCACAGTTCGATGTCTTCCCATCTAGACTAGTTTTGCATATGTCACGTATGGTTTAGTCTAGACAAGGTGTATAATGTGTTCCTAATTCTAACGCTACTCTTGAAGGCAATGGAAAAGAATATTAACTACACTAAGCTACAAGGAAAAGGGTAAGAGAATCTAATCTAGCCTAAGTGTGATGAGCAACTGATTCCTTGATCAACCGTACACATCTTGGACTTCGTGCATGACTACCACTGGGACTACAAAGCGTAGCTCTGAGGTACGCCACTAGGATTACCAAGCATAGATCCCAAATACGCCACTGGGTTACCAAGCGTAGATCCTGGATACGCCACTAGTCTACCAAGAAGTCACACTTAAATGCTCGTAACCAAGTCATACTCGTTCCACTTCTAGGAGTTTAAGGGTGAGAGACTAATTGTGATGAGCAACCGATTCATTGACTAGCCGTACACATCCGTAGATGCTCATAGTCAAGTTCTACTCACACCATGCTATAAAACCAATAAATAACATTAAATAAATAACAAATAAATAAACTAAGTGAATGCTGCAATGATGAAGTAATCTCAATCTTTATTACTGGTCATGTGCGTGTCCAAGTACGACACAGTCGAATAAAGACACCGTACAATCATAGTCACCTCACTGCGAGCAGACACGGAAAAAAATCTAACTCTGGAGGGATCAAACTACCAAAGCTTCGCTAATTATAAATTGGGATTCCGAACAAGGGAGTGCCACGTCTTATTTATAGATATGACAACGAACTGCAATATCGCATACGTGATATCATAGGGAAGACGCAATATCACTTATGCAATATCATGGGGGATGCGATATCGTGGTGGACATGATATCGCGTACGCGATTGCGTCTCATCATACCCCCACGACTGAATAAAAACTCATCCTTGAGTTACAAGGAGAACAAGATTCAGTGATTACACAGAGGATAGGTATGGGATTATTAACTCGAAAAAGAAATGGACTAATGCTGCAGTGTGGGAATACACAACATAGAGAAAAAATACTACAACTACAAAAATGTGGCTCCTCCATGGGTGCTTTCCCTTTGTCATGTGCTCCAAGATTTGAAGGTTGATGAAACTGAAGAATAGCCTGGAGCTTCTCCTCTTTGGTCTAAGGGTCCTATGCCATCCATGCTGATGCTTTGATGTTTGATGGAGTTGGCACTTTCCACGGATAGGGTAGTTGTGGGAACATCTGATTGGCTTTGACATACCACATCACAAACACCCATCATTCCTCTTCATAGGCTTTGGCTTTGTCCTTGTATTCGTGAAGCTCTATTAGCCGTCGAGCCAAGTCAGTTGCCACATCTTTCTGTCCTTGGTAGCTTTCTTTTACCACTAGAAGTTAAGAATTTACAACATCTAGTTTTTTGGCCAAATTTTTTCGTTCTGCAAATTTTGCTTCATATTTTATGTGGGTGGAAGCTACCTACTGCTCGAGCTCTGACTTTGAGCATCCTACTGTTAACATGGCTAGGCTGGCATATTGAAGGTTTTCCAACTTCATGTATTTAGTCAAGTCTTGGATCTGCAGGTCCTAGTTGTTAATTTCCGCTTGGTGGGCAAAAGCATAAGTGTCCACTATGGCCCTCCAATCAGTGTGCTAGGCACTAATGTTGTTGGTTTGAGCCTTGGCTATATGGATCTCCTTCTTCAGGATTTGTTTGTACATCCCCACCTGATCATCGAAATGCTCCTTCAACTTCTCATGTTGTTTAGGCTCATTCTACCACGCACTAATCTCGATGGCTGATTTTTGTCGAATAGCACGTACCTCCTCCATTGAGAGGGTTCGATTCTCTCTGGCTAAATGGCTTACATCCTGGTTGACTTGAATGAACTATTCTCACAATTGATGAAAGTGTTCATCGAGAACATTCTTTTGTTTCTCCACAGAAGTCAACCGAAGGTTATCTGCAACCAATTACTTATTCTCTTCTTCTAAGGCCCTGAGTGCCTTAAGATGCGCATGTGTTTGCACCTTTTCTATGGAGGCATCCCAAGTGGCTATCTCCTTCTCTTCTACCACCATTTTATTTTTTGAAATTAACTTTGTTATTTTCTTAGTTCTGAAACTTTCTAGCTGGTCTACAAGAACGAATTGCAAAGGATCCCGTTGTGCTGCTTGTAAGGTTATGAGCTGCTCTTGTAGTTTTTGCACTTCAGCTTCAGCATGCTCTACCCTTACTTCAGATATGACCATCTTCTCCTTTGTGGAAATGAGGTCTAATTGAATTACTGTTACATCCTAGGGGATGTCAAACAGAGACATCAAAACTTGTCCTGTTTGAAGCAATCTGTCCAATGAATCCTCATGTTCCACAGGAGTCATTGAGGTTCTGGCAATATTTTGAGCATCTCGTGCTCCTAAAAGATCTTCCAGTGGCACAACAGGCATGTTAAAGGATTCTTTGATGTGGTTAGGGACCAGTTCAATAGCTCCCATGGCATCCTGGTGTTACATGACCACCACAGTGGCCCCTTCACTAGTCTCTAATTACACTTGAAAAGATGCCACATTTCTAGAGATCTATTGTGACCATCTGCTTTCCCCTCATCCTATTTGCATTGATAACTCACCCCTTGTATGATCTACTGAAATAGTAGGCTGGTCAGCATCATCACTAGTGCAGAAGAGATTTGTGTCATCATGACTTCCCTAACTGACCATCTCGGTGATGGCCCTATGATGGGTCATCGACGGTTTGTAGTCTTGCGGTGGTGGTTGATCCTAGCCTATGCTAGGTTCTGCTTCTTATTGTTGGCTGCGACTTATGGCTAGAGGTTAACTGGGTCCTATAAGTTGAGTTGCAGGTGATCCATTCATCTGTGCTTCTTCTTCTTCATCTAGTCCAAGCTCTTCACCAATGCTCTTTCTTAGAGCTAACACCTTTAATAATTTAGCATAACAAGCATTTTGGGCCTTTCGGAGGGCGTCAGTTGTGTATCCTCGAATACCAACCCATTGGTACAATTTTCTGATAAGGTAGGGAAAAGGGAGTGCCATCTTCCCTGACTTCCATTCTTTGAATCGCCTTAGGATCTTCATTAAATATAGATAGGGAAGGTTAGCATTAACCTTTTCCATCAACACTGCATATCCTCTCATTGCATACATTGATATTCCTTTTCACACCTTTTGTGGGGAAGAGGTGATAGGTTCCAATTTTGAAATAAACCCGCTCTTCCATCGTCAGCTCACCAAAGCTTTATCTCTGCCGTAAGCCTTCTCTAACCAATCCTTTCCCACATCAGGGTCTGATTGAGTGGATAACTGAGCAACATGGGAGCCTGAATTTGGAAGGTTTAACACTTCCAAAATTTCCTGCATAAAAAAATCTACTATCACACCACTGATATTAACCGTGGTGCCTTTCTCCTTATTGTGCCAGAATAGGTACGTTTCGCCTAAGTAACAGGCACTGCTTTTAGAGAGGATAGGCCATAAGGGAGACCCCTTAAGTTGATCCCTAATATCCTTAGGAGTGAACTCTACAAAAGATTTAAAGTTAAGTTCCACAATCATTGAAGCAATTGTGGACTTCGTATGGATAGCCTAAACGCATTTAGTGGGCAACGTGAGTTGTTGTCCCAGTTCAGGCGCATCAGCAACTCCTCCTTCTGCCTGCCTAGATCATTTGGTAGGAGGTTCATCTTGATGGATACTAAATGAGTTCACCTCTTGTTTGGTATGTTGTCCAGCAAGACCTTGCGTTCTACCTCTCCTAGGTTGTTTTGCTCCACCTTGGATAAGACACTCCTGCTATGAGCATTTCGAGGCTATCTGCAATCACATGGGCCAAACGTTAGTAAGGTTGTTTTGGAAATCAAGTTATACCTTACTAGTTGCCTTAATTAAAGATCATATATTATAACGTGTGATCGTTCCTGAAAATTATAGTGATGAGTCCTATGACTTAGGTGGATTTTCAGTTTAATCTCCTGGTATACTTGAGGTCATATGAATTTTGGCACAATGTTTCTAAGTGTTAATATTAATTACCTTAATTGATGTCCTTTGGGGAATGAAAAATTTCAAAAAATTTAGGCACTTTTCAGCAAGTGTCTCTCCCCCATGACTAAACTAAACACTCTAGGTTCAAGCATGTTCAAACGAAATTAAAATCGGAGTACCAGTGCGCGAGATATAAGTGTAAAAGCAAGGGTCATGCAATCGCAAGTCGCAAAGAAAAAATTCAAAAAATTCCCCTGTGTAAATGGCCAAATGATGCGAAGTGTTGCAGTGGGGGTTCCTATTTATAGGTAAATAGGATGTGATATTGAGTATGGTACATCGCGTACGCGATATCACGTGGAACGCAATATCGCGTACGTGATATCACGTCCCAACTAAGGTGAGACACATGAAAAAGACCGAATCTTTAATTATTTTCTTGAAATTAATGGTGTAAAATAAGGAAATTAACAAGGATTACTAGATTCAAGCATAATAACATGAATTTGAGAGGCACTTTGAATGATAATGATGTGAATTGAGCAATTAAAAATTTGGCAGTTACAAAGAAAAGGGAATGTAATGGTACATTGGAACGTTAAAATTTTGAGGGATAATAATAGGGAAATAAATTTATGAAAATTAGGCTGAGGGTAAGAAATGGTGTGTGTGAGTTAGAGAATAAATGAAGATTACCAAAAATTACACAAGTGGGTCCTCCCCAAAGTAGGTTTCAACCTATTATTCCCTTGTGTAATCACACTTAAAGTGTCCATGGGCACTAGAAGGGTGAAATGTAATCCGCACTAACTCCACAAAACACGCACATATAAATATCACCATAATGAGATGAAAATTTTATGTTACATGGGTCATGAGCTACAATTACATGAACAGTGAGATGAGACGAAGTATAGAAAGGGATCGTAGAGATTGGGACATGAGGTAGCTAATCTTGGGCACAATGACTCTTGCATGTAAATCATGATTAACATGTCATTAACCCATCATTCCAAGATCAAGACCAAGAGCATCCTTTAAACAGTGACATCGCATTATTTCATACTATGATGAACAACTGTGAGAGTACCATCACAGCAAGGCGTACGATCACTTAGCGTTTAGTACAAGGGAGGAGTGATTTTTTTTTGTTTTATGGAACTTCCTTTTTCTTTTCTTCTTCTTCTCTTTTTTTTTTCTTTTTCACTTTACTGAATCCAAAGAAATCACCAACCTTCAGGCATGGGTGCATGTCTTTCCAGTGGAACCTCCTAGAACAGAGTTTCATTTCCGAGTACCCTTTTGATTACTCTTACTCCCATTTTTCATTAGATCTACAAGGATCTTAGTACAACCATATTTCATGATAACTCCCACAAAAGTCACCAAAGAGAATCCACAAGTCCCCTTGATGTCACATCCTAATCATTCCCTCTTGGTCCATCCTTCATCATTCTAGGTACAATAAACACAAAATTATCCCCTTGATGTCAAGAATATCACTGTATCCTCAAACAGAACCTCTTATTTGTAGAGTGGATGAGTGGGTGTAATGGGTGCACTATTCAAAATAAGATAATGAATGTCTAATAGGGGTTGCAAAATGCAATCAGGGCATTTGACATCAAAAGCAAATAGTTCAATTCCTAGTTTGTCAATATGAAGGAGATGTTCCCAGTCATGCCCTATTTGTGGGATATTCCCATTCCAGCCCAGATTGGTAATTTCATGTAAATGATTCTCAGAGTAAGGAGGAGAAGATGAAGACATTACTAGATGCCTTTAACCTTCCATTGGAGGTTGCAACCATAGTAGGATATCCATAGCTACATTAGCTATTGCATGTGCTTGATGCTGGCAAAGGTTCTTTAGAACCTTCGGAGCCTCCACCACCTAGGACTATCTAATCTTCATCATAATCTTCATGCCATTAGATGATGTGTTTTCTAATTTTTTATATTCATGCCATGGTGTTCAATTTTGTGTCATGAAGATCACAATTTCTTGTAATTTGTTTATTTGTACACTCATGCACTCAGTTTTGTCAAGTCAGTCTATTTTGTTAAGAGTTAGTCAATAATCCCATACCTTCCCAAATTTGTAAGGGAACTTGAGGACAAGTTTTCATTCAATTATTAGGATATGATGAAGCATCAATGTTTTACATTGATGAACTTTCATTGACATGACCTTGTTGATAGGCCCCCATCAATGAGGCCCCATTTACATGATGTTGTTCCATCAACAGCGCTATGTTGATGTAGCGCTTACTTCATTGATGGGGCCCTTTCAACATAGTCATATAGTAAAAACTATAAATACAAGCTCCTAGTTGTGTTTATGGGAATTCAAGTCATACTAGTAGCTAAACTCTTATAATTTTAACATTTGAAAGTTAGAATATTTTCCCAAGTGCCTGCAGTAGGAGTCATTGAGTGTACAGATCTTTATTTGAGCACTATTATATTTGACCCACACTAGTGTGTACAACAATAAGGATAAGCTTCTTGATAAACCTTGCAGCATTCTAGATAGTTTAAATTCTTTCTTTATGCGTTTATTATTTTTATTAAATATTTAATCAATTAAGTTAATTTAATCTCAATTAGACTTTAATTGATTAAGCTAAATAGATTAAGTACATAAGTACGATTGCTTTAAGTGTAAAGACATATTCACTTGGTAATCCTAGCAACATTATTGCTTAGTGTGCTTAGTAGTGTAGCACATGGTAACCTAGCAATGGATACATGGGTTTAAAACCTATATGGAAAGTGGGATTGGATGCTTATTTTAGGACTAGTTAGAGATTAGTTAGTTAGTTAAATCAAATTGTTCATTAAATTTCTTTATCTCTTTCTTCAAACACCAAAGAACCTAAAACATAAAATGACAAAAATCATATGTCTTGATTACACTTAACCATACTTTTGACCTTGAGAAGTGTAATTGGGAAGACAATGAATGACCTTAAATCAAGGTTCACTTCCTAGAAGATTAGTGTACTGAAAACTATAGAGTCCATGGAATTCGACTAGATCATGCATGAGTGCTTCGTGATTCATATGGTTGGGCATAGGGGTACCTCAACCACTCATCAACTAGATTTTCCTAAGTTCCTGAAATAAAGTAAATTTAATATTTAATTAATATAATTAATATAATAAATAACTAACAGTTAACTAATCCTATCATAAGCATCCATGCCCACTTTCCATACACATCTTAAACATGGTGCAATGCTAATGGGCTATCAAGCATTAAGCGCAATTGGAATTACTAAGCGTAACTTATGCTCAAAGTAGTTGTATTTATGTTTTTTATTAAATTTATATGTATTACTTAATTAAAATTGATTAAATTAATTAAATAATAAATGCATAAGGAAAACATTAATCTATTCCAAGTACTACAATGTTTGATTAGAAAAGCTTGTCTTTATTGTCATTTACACTGAGGTGCTTAGGTACATCAGTGCTCAAATAAAGATTT
>MNCI01020783.1:109741-129512 GCA_015680685.1 Gnetum montanum | reverse complement strand
TCCATACCCACTTGTCATACATATCTTGGACTCATATTAACTCTGCTAGGTTACCAAGTGACAATTACTGGGTGTATCAAATGGGCAGTGCTATTATTACCAATAATTATATGTTATGCTCAATGTGATCATACTTATGTGTTTATTATTAATTATATTAATTATTATTTTAATTATTGTAACATGTAATGTAAAATGCATCTAAAATAAAGTGCTAATTAAAAAATGTTTAATTTAATCCAAGTTCTACAATTATTACAAGAAATCTCAACTTTATTATCAATTATGATGATGCATTCAGGTACAAAGCACTCAAATAAAGTTTTGTATAATCTCTTTTATTCACAGTGTGAATACTAAAAGGAAAAATATTCTAACTCTAGAAACAACAAATTGCAGGGCCTTCACTACTCTATTGACTTAATGTGCCATAAATTTGGTGGGTACAGGCATTTATATAGGCTTGACTATGTTAGTGTTAATGCATCTACATCAACCATGCATTGACAGGAATATTTAGATGGGGCTACATTGATAGGGAAATGCCTAGAATTTTTCAAAGAACTCTATAGGTGATGGATCTTAAGTTTGAAACAGGTAGGAGACTATGTTGATCTTGAGAATTGTAGACCTTCGGGTATAAGTGAGTTAAAGGATGCCTTAGACTCATAAATCTCTTAGGTTAGTGTGTTTTTTCATGTCACTATAATAGGCCACTAGGAACCCTTCTATAATCCTGCATTTTAGGTAGAGTACGTAAGGGTGAACATTCCAAGTCTTGAATGATATCATTCTTAACTTGGGTGTCAAATGCTATGATGAGTTTGAATCTTAATAAGATGGTTGAGTTTAACAGTAAGCTTTAAAGTCTCAAACCTTAGTAGTTGGACATGCTAGAACCTAAGGTCTTTTCAGATTAGACTTTGAATGGCATGAGTTTACTTCTATAGAATTCATGAAATCCTTCTTCGATCTTGATGTAGCTATCTCATGGGTTACCAAGCTATGTTCTAAGTTCATCACTCATTTTAAGTAGGAAAGGATTGTGAGAGAGGTACTAGCATTAATGATGGCTTGCTACCTTCTCCATGATTCAGGGGTTGTAGGGGCACAAGGCATCCTTTTCTTCCTGTGTCTTTGGAACCATACTGGCATGGAAATTCCATGCATTAGTAAGAGGATTCCATGACCTTTCTCATTAGCCCACTCAATAGGACATTTCTTAAGACGCTTGCATAGTTCAACTCTATCTTGGGGTGTAAACTAGGTGTATCATGGGATGTGCTATGGGATATTGTGTGCACTCATTAGAGTGTGACACCAACCACCATCATGTGATGATGAATCTAGAGGGTTCAGTTGGTAGTTCTTGTGGTGTTCACATGAGTGGACCAAGGGAGTGCTATATAGCTCNGGCCATCCTCATCCATGCTATTGCATGCGGCCATGATCAATAGTCTTATATTACGAAGTGAAGAAATCATTATATTTTGACACCCCAAGTACAATAATGAAACTAAAATATTAATTGAAGCTAGTTTGGAGGTACGGGCCTACAATGATATAGGTTATTTTCTAGTCAAACTTGGCTTACCCTGAAAGCTAAAGCCAAGTGAGGCATCATTGAGCTTGAGAAAAAGGAACTTAAATTCAAAAATTAAAAACCATGATATGAAACTTAGGGTTTATTTAAATTATTGGCTATTATTATCTCTAATTTTCTCAAAGCTCATTCAAGATCAAGTTGAATGCTCGATAGGCTAAATCTAGTGGAGTTATGAACAATACTGGGATATTGTTTCACATGATTCCAAAGCTGTCAAAGATGGGATGGGATAATTTAAAATGAGTACACCTCTCTATTATGACCAAAAAAAGGCAAAGGAAGTCCATCTTCAAAGTCCACAAGTAATGGAACTAGTAATGAAACATACATTTTCCAACATCCCACTTTGCTTAGGATGTGGCTGGAAATATCATAAGAAAAAAAGATTCAACTTGATAAATCCGATGGCCTAAATGATTGCTAAATATTTGTGTAATAATACCAAACATAGGGCTTGAGGGTCAAGGCATGATGCGTGGATAAGAAGATAATGAACGGTGGTGAAAAGTGCTTCATGTTGAAGTTGACGGTTGATGGCGGTTGATGGTGGTTTCTTCTTTTGTAGGCCACTATTAACTAAAGGGGGGCTAGGTTGGCTAGAGAAAAGAAGAAGGGGGAGAAACATGGGAAAAGCCTCTTCTTTGACATTGGAGGTGAACTATGGCATGTATGGCATATACTAGGCCTTCTTTTTATTATTAAAAATAAAAAAAAGGACATGCAGACAATGGTGGTATGTGCATGTTGCAAGTGCATTGTGGATACTCGACATGGGTTTCTTCCTCCATTGGCAAGAAAACTTCTTTCTCTATGTAGGAAGAAAACAAGAGTCTAATGATGGGTAGTGGACATGGGAAATAGTTGGTGCATCAATAATGAAACCAACAACATAATGGACATAACAAGCCAACCTAGAATGAATAGTGTAGTAGCAACACAAATGTAGAATGGTAGTAAGTGCAGCAATCGATGTTGATTTTCTATTTTCCTTTTCCTCTCACTAGAAGGCTCATCGACTTGATGCAATTGATAGCATGGTAGAGGCTGATGTGTGTAGGAATGATCAAAAGGAGGACAAACAACAAACAATCTATTTCCTCGCTCGCTTACAATGACAAGTAAGGAACAATAGACCAACATAACAATGGTGGTTGCGTGTAGACGCATGTTCACTCTAAGATGGTGTTGACTCTAGATGACACACCAGATGATGGTAGTTAAGTAGTGGTGGTGGCCACATAAGTGTGGTAGGCTACTTCTACAGTTTATTTTCTCTCTCCTATGCATGGAGATGTGAAGATGAAAGGTGATGCTAGTAATCACATTTCTCTCTCTCTCTCATACCACATGACAAATGTGGAATCCATCTTCCCTTTTCCTCATTCACTAGCAACTACAAGTAGGGTTGTAGCAATGTCCACAATGGATCAGTAGTGAATAGCTAGCAAATACAAGACATGGAAAAATTTGAATTTTTCTTTTGGATTACTTATTGTACTTTAAAATTTCAAAAACATTCAATTTAGATTCTCAATTGTTTTACTTGATTTATTATTTTTAGAAGATCACATAGCACTCTCTAGCTAAGGCTATTCTCGAGTTTTCATACCTATATGAGAGGTACCCTAGGTGATAGTCTTCTAAAATGAGTTTTCTCATAGGTGTTAATGTGACCAAAATTTACTCGTCAACACCTTCTTGGCACTAGAAGGAAGGTCTTCTTTGTCTTTGGTTTTAGCTCTTCTTGCCATTTTCATGTGGCCATTTTGTTTTCCGATCTAGTATTCAAACCTATCAAATTTTTCTAAAAATCTATCTTAAGACCTTTAATTTTTTTATGCTTCTGATTTTCTAAAAATTTTTGTTACCCAAATATTTTTCTTTCCAATTCCAATTTTGAATTTCTAATTTTGGAAATTTGTACCTAAGTTCGAACTTTGGTAAGGTAGTTTTAATTATTCAACTTTAAATTTACTTTTTCTAAAATTGTTTTTATTTTAAATTTCAAATATTTATTTTTTTTAAAAAAAGAGAAAAAATAATTTTTTAATAACATACTTTAGTTTTTTCTTTCTTTTTGTCAAAAAACATTATATATATATATATATATATATATATTATTCCAATATTTATTTTTTGTACTCAATTTTTTAGTTTACTTTAACATTTATAATCTAAAATTCTTGTTTTATGAGCATACCCCTCTAACAAGAATCGCTTACCTTTGCCCCCAACTGACTGGTCACCTATCTCTTTACATTAAAGAAACTACAAGCTTCACATTTTCCAAGTTCTATTCCTAGGAGAACGCAAACTAGGATGGTAGCCCATCAACCCCCAACCTCCTTGGTGAGAAATCCTTTTAACTTTACTAACTACCATGACATCTTGAAATCCCTCTAGAACATAAACATGTTCTTTGATCCCACAACCCCTACAAGTGATTCTTCCCAACACATAAAATGTTTTGAAACCTTACTAGGGATCCACAACATTGTACAAAATGATGTGGCATGTACAGTGTTTGTGAAAACATTCAGGATTAAAGTAATTCAATGGTTCTTAATTCTTCCTAATGCATCCATAGACTCATGGTAGGAGTTCAAAAATAAGTTTCTAATTCAATTTGACAAGTTCATGAGCCTTGCCATTGCATCAACCAACTTAACTAGCTTAAGAAAACTACCTAAAAAAATGTCAGAGCTTACAAACTTAGATTCCTTCATCAACTTGCCTATGTGCCAAATGAGATGTGTCCACAACCTGATGGTATCCTCAACTTATACCTCTCTACCATCGATCCATTCTTTGCTTATGTCATCAAATCTAACACCAACATAACATAAATATAGGGACTGATGACTACAGCCATTGAGCTAGAACAAATAACCCTTATAAACAACATCTAGACCTAATTTGGGATGGTGAGTATTGGTAATGCTATGCCTTATACTTCTTCCCCCCTTTAACCAACTCAACCTTCAAGAAATTACTCTCAAAGCCCCATGTCCTCTTGATTGCTACCAACCAACCCTAGTTTGAATGATGACAAATCAAAATCCTTGGTCTAATCTATCATAAACGCAAATGAGAAATCAAATTCTATTGAACCCTCAACTGAAACCCAAAACTAGATGACCCAGATACTGACTTCACTACATAAAATTTACAATGAAGTTGTTGAGCTAAAGAGAAATAATAACAAAGGTCCTATATAACTAGAAAAGCCAAGTGCATCAATCAATGATGATTATTGTTGTCTTCATAACACAAGGCAACATTTTGAGAAGACTTATCCTCAATTCTTGGCATTATATGGTGATAATACCTAAGGGTAAAAAAATGGAAAAACCCCTATTATGGTTCTTAATGTACCTCATGAAACAAACAATGAAGAGGTTTCCTCATTTCCTCATTAGAACAAGTTATGGTAGGTGACCCTAACCCACACAACACTCACTATCGTAGACTTAGTAACATTGTGAACACCACACAACAACAAACTAGGAATAATTCCTACACATCTTCAAATGGAAGAGTTCCTAGTCAAAACAATGAAAACCATCAATCTGGGCCATCCCAAGTAAGTGCCCCACAATGACCAAACCCCCCTTCTATACTTAGAAGAGCCCCACCTCAACAAGGACCCAAAGATGAACATAGGAATTATGATCTGCTTGAGGATCTAAAAATAGTTAAATCCAACATTTCAATGTATGATCTCCTACACTTTAACAAAATGAAAGAGGTGATTTAGGATGTAGTTCATACACCTAAAGCCCAAAGAGAAAGTCCCGAATCCCCAAAAGGCAATTTCACTTCACGGGAAGTCTTTATACACTATCAATACATAACATGAATAATTCCATGTTAGGCAAGAAGGATCACCTTCCTTTCCTGACTACTTTAATTTAGAAAAGAATGTCCACAACTATTTAATGTATTTTGAGCAACTATTATTGTCATGCCTCTTGAGGTATGTAAGGCTTTAGGAGCACAAATGATATGTCAAACAAAAAGTATGATTCAACTCAATGAATCTAATGTACCTATAGTAGGGTCATTAAAAGGAGTAAAGGTACAACTTAAATAATACCCTACATTTACATGTTATACAAATATCCTAGTAGTTAACATGTCATCCACTTATGGTGTGCTCTTATCTAGGACTTTTGAAGCCACGTTTGGAGGCTTCTTTAGGTCAAATTTCTTGGAATTATTGGTCCCTATCAAAGGAAAATATAAGTATATGATTATACTCAGGGAACCCTTTTCTAAGAAAATGTTAACAACTTTCAATCAACAAAATAGATCTCTAGGAAATAAAAAAAATAATCATTTTGTCAGAGTGGTTGAGCTAGGACTTGGCAAATATTTTTTGAATGCTGATATAGATGAAGCTCTAGGCATAAACCCTTTCCCACACATATTCTACTCAATATTATCAAGCTTTTAGGGAGTGTGAGAAGGTGTATGAAGATACTTTGCCATACCACCAACATGATGGAAGAATATTTCTTTTTGGTAACCCAAGATCACTAGGAATGATAAGGACATAAGTGAGATTCTAACTAATGAAATATTAGAAAATGGACCAAAATTTGATGACGATCACTATTACCTTGATCCGAGGGATAACTTTTTAGATTTTACTAACTTGAATACTTTGATACTAAGAGTGGATGGTGCTTCTTCCAAGAAAGGATATGGAGAAAGAATAATGCTTATACCTCTTGGAAAAGCTCCTATTCTTAAAGCTATCAAGTTCATTCAACCTATGACTAACAACATGATCGAGTGTGAAGCACCTATACATGGGATCAAGCTAACTCAATACTATGATTTCTCCAAACCTAAAATCTCTAGTGACTTCAAACTAATAGTGGACCAAGCCAATGATATCTTTGATGATAAAGATGTTACCATGAAAGCATACAAAACTTACATTCTTAAACTTTTTAAAGAATTCGAATGCATAACCATTAAACATGTACCTAAGGAAGAAAATTACATTCCCAATGAACTAGCCAAAATGGCCACCACTTTGGATGTTCCTTTTAAGCATAATTCTTGGGATTTAGAAATTATTATAAAAAAGGTGAAGTCCTATTATATCCCTAATAATTTCTTTTCTTTTCAAGTATTTAATGATGATGACCATGTTTGTAAATTTCTATTTTCTGAAGGAGAGTTTAGTGATCAAGGAGATATATCCAAGTATGTTGTGTTCTTGAACAAGATATCTCTCAAAATTGCAATTAGGAAAGCCTTATTTGATGACCTACACACCAAGATTGTAGACTTATCCAAAAGTACTAATTAGCAAATGTTAGCTCAAACCAAAACAATTTAAATTCAAAAGAGAGGAAAATAATACCCTATCAAAATAGGAGCTTGTTTAACCTAGATGAAAGACAAAGTCTTGTTGACTTACTACATGAATTTAATGATGTTATTGCATGGACTTACAAAGACCTTAGAACTTTCAATCCATTAGTAATGATACATGCTATTCCCCTTAGACTAGAAACAAAAAAATTCAGGCAAAAGCTCAAACCTATGAATCCAAATATTTAGACCCTCATGAAAGCAAAAATCAACTCCTAGAATCCAAAATAATTTACCTAGTAAGACACTTCAATTGGATCTGAAACCTAGTGACGGTAGGAAACAAACTGGGGAGTTAAGGTTATGTATTGATTTTTGTAACCTTAATACTTCTTGCATTAAGGATAATTATCCACTTCCTCTAATGGAAGAGATATTGGAAATTTTGAATAGTGCATAAATGTATTTCTTTTTGGATGGGTATTCAGGATATAACCAAATTTTAGTAAAGAAGAATCAATACAAGATAGCTTTTACAATAAAATGGTGAATCTTTCAATTTGCTAAAATTCCCTTTGGCCTCATAAATGTTGGATATACCATTCAAAGAGCTATGGAAAAAACTTTTGAGGGGCTATTAGAAAGTGCATTATCATCTACCTAGATGACCTAACTATTTTCTCAAAAGATCAAAGTATGCAACTTAGAGACCTTAGAAATGTTTTTATGAGATGTAGATGATTCAACATCACATTGAATGCAAAGAAATCCATCTTTAGTATTCAAAGTGGTAAATTTCTAGGTCATATAGTTACTAAGTAAGGGATCACAATTGATCCTAAGTGGGTAAATGCAATTTTTGAAGTACCTTACCCTTTATCCAAGATTGACGTGAGGGCTTTCTTTGGAAAGATTAACTTTGTTAGACCATTGAATGATATGCTTAAGAAAGATAGTAATATGAACTAGATTAATGATAGAAAGAATGATTTCCTTGCTATTAAGAAAGCCATTATAGATGCCCCTATCCTAGCTTCTCCTTGGTATGAGAATTATTTCTACTTATATGCCTTTTCTAGAAACATTATTTCCATTGCTATCTTGATCCAAGACATAAACGATCAAGGTGAGAGATCCATAGCTTTCATGTCTGCACCTTTAAAAGATGCAAAATTAACATACTCATGTGTAGAAAAGAAATTGTATGCTATAATAAGAGCCTTGAAGAAATTTTTCTACTACTTGTTAAATGCAAAAGTCTTTGTCATTGTCCTTGACCCAACATCCATTACTTTAGCTAAATTCTAAGACCCTAGAGAAAAATCGATCAAGACTACACCTCGATTGCTTTAGTCTGATAGGGTTCATTATAAAGAATTTATCAAGACTACACCATATGATTTAGTGTATGGAAAAGAACATATATTACCAATAAATTTATAGATTCCTACATATCAGTTGTTCTTAGACTACTTACCAACTAACGAGCATCTAATATCTCAAACATACAACATTTGGAATCTAGAACTTAAAAGGGTCAAAGTGATTGAAAATATATGTAGTAATCGATGAATTTTCAAGAGATGGTTCAATAAGAAATATGCAGCTAAAATTTTTCAAGTGGGTGGCCTAGTCCTTAAGAGAGATAAAGCATCTAGTCAAACTGGCCCTCAAACTAAGTTTTCCTTTATGTGGTCAAGTCCATTAGAAATTGTAGATGTCATTGCCCCTAATGTGTACAAAATTTCTGATTTACAATACCATAGGTTCCATAGGAATTTTAATGCATTTCATTTGAAGCATTTCTACTCAAGTGCCCCATGTGGACACCTAATAGATTCTTAGTTACATATTTTCTTCCCCTTCACTTTGCATTTCATTTGTATATAGTTGCATTCGCATGTTTTCCTTGCTTTTTTTCTTTCTTAGCATATTGGTTAGGTTTGATTCATGTTCTTTATATGATTTTAATAATCATTATGGTCGTTTGAGTTACTAGATGTTGGATCATCATAACACCATTGGAAAATAATGTAAGTATAATATAATATATATTATTACTATTACATAAAGTCTACTTTATATTATGTATTACAATAATGTAATGATTCTTCCTAATCAATTCGAAGGTTTTAGTTTTATTTGTTACATTGGATTATGAAGCATAAGATTTATACCAACTTATCATGTAATCATCATGATCATGTGAGTGTAGGATATGTGATGTTCAATAATGGTTAGTCTTAATCACTAGGTGGCTTTGGAAAACTCTATTTTCCCCTCTCATAAGCTCTAGCCCTCAAGTGTGACAATTCATGGCTATTCTATGAACAATGAGATAAAGTGTGTTCATTTCCACTTGAGAACCCTTAGCCACCTAGGAGACCTACTATGATGCCATCAAATTGTAATTAAAGGCACATATATAAGGGTACCATGGGCAAAGTTCTGAAAAGATTGTGTTCTTTAGTACTATAGCTAATTGGCCAAACTCACGTTGGAATTCCTACCTTAAGAATGAAGTACACCATGAGCAAAGTTTCTTGAAAATAAAAAAATATAAAATAAAAAAAAAAGGAAAAGGATAGGAACTATGTTCATTGGTTGTGTGATGGGGTTTGACATCAATCCTTACCCTAACGTCCATTTTCCTTTTTGAATCTATTTTCCAAATTTAAAAAAAAAAACACAAGGAAAAATCTAAAATTTGTGGCTTACTATGATCTAACTTGAGCCTATCTTTTTCATTAAGTTTTGTAAACGTTTAATGCTCATAGTAGTTTACATAATTTTTACTTTTACCTTGTGAGAAGATTGAGAATAAAATCTTAATTAGTTATATATATTTCATCATATATATAGATCTATGAAGTTAAAACAATAAATTATATATTTAGAGTTTATTAAATAAGAGAGTGTGGTTTGGGGTGATCCACGTCTAGTTCTCTTTTGGTTATATGGTTATTTTAATCATGTTTATATCACTATAGTTTACTTTAAAGTTTCAATTTGTCCATTTTGTGATGTTTTTGATTATATATCTGTTGTATCTCCTGCTTTTAAGAATAAAATTATGGGTTTGTTGCTCATTGCAATTACATGCAATTAAGTTTTGAGGGCTAAGTGTTGAGGCCAACCTCACCTATGCTGTTGCATGGGGCCATGATCAATAGTCATACCTTACGACGTGAAGAAATCATTAAATTTTGACACCCCATGTACAATAATGAAAATGAAATACTAATTGAATCTAATTGAGAGGTATGGGTTTGCAATGATATTGATTATTTTCTAGTCAAACCTAGTTGACCATAAATGGTAAAGTTGGGTAAGGAATTATTAAGCTTGATAATGGGGAACATAAATTCAAAAATTAAAAACATAACATGAAACTTAGGGTTTAGTTACATGGTTGGCTATTATTATCTCTAATTTCCTCAAAGTTCATTTAGGGTCAAGTTGAATGCTTGATAAGCTAAAGCTAGTGGAATTACGAGCAATACTGGGATACCATTTCACAAGATGTCAAAGATGGAACAAGATAATTTAAAATAAGTACAATTCTTTGTTGCGACAAAACCAAATGGAGAGTCCATCTTCAATGTCCATAAGTAATGGGACTAATAATGAAACATACATTTTCCAACATCCTGCTTTGCTTGGGAAATGGCTGGAAACATGAACCATTAATTACCATAAGAAAAAAAGTTTCAACTCAATAAATTCCACTTCCAAAATGATCGCTAAAGCTTTGCATAATAATAATGAATATAGAGCTTGGGGGTAAAGGCATGGTGCATGGACAACAAGATAATGAAAGTTGGTGAAGAGTTCTTTGCGTTGAAGTTGATGGCTGATGGTAGTTGACGATAGTTTCTTCTCTTGTAGGCTACTATTAACTAGAGGGTGGCTGGGGTTGTTGGAGAAAAAGGGAAGGGGTAGCATCTTGGGCGAAGCCTCTTCTCCTATGCATCAAAAGAATCTAATTCGTGGAAGTAAGGAATCGAGGATTCGTGATTCTGAATGTGTTTGGGTATGTGTGCCTCATGAAAAACTAGGTATCAGTTCATAGTCGAGGACATGATAGAGAAAATCTTAATATATTAGTTTTTTTAAAAAAATTAAATCTCATATATCATAAAAATACATTGTAAAATATAGAACAAGAACAATGCGAATCCAAAATATTGTTAATGCTTAAAAGTTGCACAGAAGATTGCAATATCACCATTAACTTGAAGTAAGAAAATTTGCTAATATAACCATTAAATTGAAGCAAGAACATTTGCTAAGGTATAGAGGGCATTGAATCCATTTACTTACTCAGGAGCCATAATCTGGCCAAACATATAATTTCTGCAACAACCAAAATAACAGCAATAAAATGAAACCTTTTGTTACTCAATCTAGTATTTCCAAAAATGAAATTAAGCCTCAAGACTCAAGAAATTTATGACAAATCAGGTCTACTAATACTTTTGTTAATGAATACCTACCTGTGAGTAGCACCCTAGGGACTACCTGTGAGTAGCGCCAGAGGGCCACGTTGAAGATGACCGCATTAACTAAAGTAGGCACAACCTAGTAACTCACCTCACCTACAATGATCGAAAACCTTTCAAATGCTAGAAAATTGGCACTAATCATGTTGAAGGGGAAAGTAAAAGCAGAGGGACATGGGCTTTCATATGGCCATTGGCCATGTGTTGGTGGGCTTCGTTGCTTTATAAGCGAACAAATTTTTTAAAGAGTTGAAGAAGCATCCATCCATCATCATCTTCATGGCTCATGACCCATCACGATGACCATGTTTTGTTTTTTGTTTTTTTTTTCAGTAGGGATGAGAAAAAGAGCAAAAATCAACAAGGAAGAATAAACGTGTAAGTGTGTGAGTCATGGGGGAACCTTTGATGCTCCCAAAGGCAGGCGAATCCATGCAAATGCAATGTTTTCCTTGCACACCCTGTCCAAAACTTGATTTCCGTATGACCCATACTTGCCCCTTCTTCAGTTACCATAGTAGCCCTTTCGAGATTTCCATGATTTTGTTTATTTATTGGTACTTCCTTATTTTTTGTGTTCTGTCTCATGTCGATGCCATGAATCTTGATTGGTAGCTTGCCACTTAACAATGAAATGAAGTTTTTGGTATGATTCAAAATAGGAGAAGATATGTAATATTTTAATGCAAAATGCAGACATCACAAGAACTAAAAGGAAAGAACAATACGAGGCATGGCAAGGTGACCATTTCAATTTATATGTACAAATCCAGACAACATTTCATTGGAAATTATGAAATACGTACCCATTGCAAATTTAATGTGATTCTGTATGCGCTCCCAAATCCGACATGAACCGTTCATAAAAATTTATCTAGAATCGTGAATCTTCAGTGCATAGCTCTTCTCTAATGTTGGAGGCAAATTGGTGGCATGCATGATGCAGACTAGGCAATAGGTAGACAGGCAGTTTGATGATGGGTAGTGGACATGGGCGATAGGTGGTGCATCCACAGTGATGCTAACAACATGACGGATGTAAGAGGCCAACCCAAAAATGACAGTGCAATAGTGATGCAAATGCAGAATGGTAGTAAGCACAACAATGAACACCAGTCTTCTATATTTCTTTTTCTCTCACTAGAAGGCTCATTAGTTTGACACAACTAACAATGCGGCAGAGGTTGATGCATGTAGGAGTGATCAAAAAGAGGGTGAACAATGTATGATCTATTTCTTCCTTTGCTCGGAACTATAGCCAAGGAACAACAGACCAAGGAAGCAACAATGGTCCCATGTAGAGGCATGTGCACCCTAAGATGTTTTAACAGTAGACGGCACACCAAATGATGGTGGTCAAGTAGTAGTGGTAGCTACATAAGTGTGGTAGACCACTTCTACATTTCATTTTCTCTCTCCTATGCATGGAGATGTGAAGATGAAAGGTGACATTAGTAGTCACATTTCTGTCTCTTGGACCATGCGACAAACATGGGATTCATCTTCTCTTTCCGTCATTCACTAACACCTACAAGCAGTGTTGTGCCAATGTCCAAAATGGACTGGCCATGAATAGGTAGTACCAGCAAGATCAATTTGAATTTTTCTTTTGGATTAATTATTGTACTCTAAAATTGTAAAAACATTCAATTTAAATTCTCAATTATTTTAGTTAGTTTATTGTTTTCAAAACATTTCATAGCCCTCTCTTGTTAAGACTATTCCTGGTTTCGTACCTACATGGAAGGTATCCTAGCCAGTAATCTCCTAAAATAAGTTTTTTCATAGGTGTTAATGTGACCAAAATTTATGCATTAACACACTCATGTTACATGGTATCAATAACAGACTATTTGTTGGCAAGTGCTTCAAGACTATTGATAACTTAGCTATATTTTTCTTGAGTTCTGTTCCAAATTTGAACCTTCTTTGAAAGACTCTCGAAGTGTTGGACAACATTTCAAGGACAATGTTGTTATGTAAATGGCCAATTTTAATAAAATGATGCTCCACTCATTTGAATTTGAATTCAAGCAAGTTAGGGAAATTCATTTGGTTTTTTTTTTCTATAGGTCTATGAGAAAATTTGTGAAAAAATGTGTAATTTGTGGATCAGGAAGGGTTTATTTCAAGACGAAAATCATTACCAAAGCCCTGAACTTAATGAACCTAGCTATATTAAAGAATTGTGAAAGTCAATCGTTTTGCACTGGATTCACCTTTCTTTTTCTGATTTTTTAAATCCTAGAAGATTTTATTAAGCAAGCATAGTCTCTTTGAACGCTCAAATCTACATTCATGTAAATACAAAGCCGACAGATTTAGAAATGATACACGGTGTTAGAAGGTTTGTATTATTGCATGAGATTTAGGTTAAAACTTTTTGCTATCCAGTCTCATTAAAATTTATTAAATGTCTCCTTACATTGGGAGCTTGCTATTAGTAGCCTAACCGAGTCGATCTTTGCTGGAAGCATGATTTTATTTTTAAATAAGCAGGCCACAATCAGCTATGCAAGTATCACTTGTAACAATGAATTAGCAGTTTATTATTTTCTAACTACACTTTCTGTTTCTACTGTCGGATAGTTTTATAATTTTCCCTGGAGATGAGATAAGACTTCGAAACTTGTTATGAAGATCTATCTCAGTTAACAATGTGATAGCTTTGGACAACAACATGACAGTTTTCGTTGCAATCCATCTGTTCCAACCGATTCATTGTTATCTGGAAATGGTCTCATATTTTTCTAATAAATGGTAACTGATTCCTGGACCTTCTGACTTCTTGATGGGNAGTTCGATCTGTTTTTCAAATTAATTTGTAAATTTTTGTTTCATGCACATTTGTAGATTAAGAGATCTATTTTTACATGCTTCCGCTTGTGCAATCCGATTTTGATGCACTAGAAAGATTTCTAACATTTGGTATCAGAGCGATATATCTCTGCCTTGATGCTTAGTTTTGGTTTTCTGGGTTTTGCTGCATTGTTTCCATCTGCAAATTTCTACGATTTTTGTCTATGCATTTCAGGGTTTCTACAATTTTTTTTGCATATTTTTATGATGTTAGTAGATCTAGTGAGATCTGGAACCTCGATTTATGGTGCCCCTTTAGCTTAATTAGAATGAGTGCTTCAGCATTTGGATCCTTGATTTTTCATGCTAGCCTTATGTTTTCTTCTAGCCTTGGATCTGGTATGCTGAGAGAATGGTGCTATCTCAGGCAGTCTATCTGATTGAGGCAGTGGGTGCTATAGGAAGAGTAAAGGATTGAATATTGCTGTTGCTATTTCTGTAAGCGATGGATGGAGTTTTATTACATGTGGTTTTCAACATGGCTATGAAAATAACATAACCCATTTGACACATAAACTATTTATCATGTTGAATGTTGGCCTTGGCATATTATTTTTTCTTTTCACGCTGCGGAATGCTCCAATGAGGATTTTTATTTTTCCGGTTGATTAATGATGGAACCTTTTATTTTTCTTGGTGGTATTTTTGAAATATCATTTGACATGAAAAAGGAATGTTACTGTGATTTGGACATCAATATAAAGTTTTGTCTATTTCAAACACTATTTTTGAAATTTATTTTATTAATGCTTTGGAATCTAAGGATAGAAAAGGTCCTTGATAAATGCACAATTTTGGACATTTGAATTTAAACTGATGGCCTTTGAAATATTTAATTTGCTCACATGGGTCAGTAATTTTGGCATTTCGAATGACAGTTTTAACACTACCATTTTTCAAAATAAGGATGCATTGTTTTAAATGATTCATGTGGCAGAATATATATATATATATATATTCCATTGTTGTTTTAAAAAATGGCAATTATGGACTCATGTTTTGGTGTTTTTCAAGCAAAAAATGATTGTAGGTTTTTTCATGCTTGCTTAGAATTTAATTGCATTTTGTCAATATTGATTTTAATGCATAATGTAATCGTATGTATAACAAAAAAGAAAATTTTTGCATCACTTACTAGTGATCCTTATAATTTGTATAGTCATAGAGTGGCCACAACATCTTTGATTATACAAAATTATAAATTAAGAGGTTTGGATCACATAAGTAATTGTGATTAATCACATGTAATATAATAGACTTTATCCCATAGGAATTTCTATTATATTTAATGTGGTCAATCAGGATGAAATGTTGAATTATTTTTCTTAATTTGCCCACAGGGATTAAGAAAAGGCATATTATTCAATAGTTTCCTCATAAGGATATATGGATCTATTTGAATTAAAATTTAGCCCATAGGCAATTTTATTTCATTTGATTCATATCTTGCATGTTTTACATTGGTAAATGTGCCCTAAGATATTTTATCACATATATAGTATTGTGATTAATCATCTATCTTATGATAGATTTTGTCCCACATGAATTTCCATTATATTTACAGTGATTAATCAGGGTGAAGTATTGAATTATTTTTCTTAATTTGCCCACAGGGATTAAGAAAAGGCATATTATTCAATAGTTTCCTCATAAGGATATATGGATCTATTTGAATTAAAATTTAGCCCACAGGCAATTTTATGTCATGTGATTCATATTTTTGCATGTTTACATTGGTACACATGTCCTACAGTTTATAGCCTAAAATTTAGTGACATAAGCATGCTTATTTTGCATCTATGCAACCTGTAAATTACTCAGACTTTAAATGTGACATTCATGAATTGATGGGTGATAATTACAAGGTGTGGATGGAGAGAATTCTCCTTCATTTAGGATGGATGGACATTGATTATGCTATCTATAAGGATGAACCACCTGCGGTTAATGCAACCAGTCATCCAAATGATATTGGCCTTTATGATAAATGGGAGCGATCTAATCGTCTCTACGTAATGTTCATAAAAACCAAGATCTCGACTGGTATACGTGGATCATTGGAACAGTATAATAATGTGCCCGCTTTGTTAAAAGCTATAAATGAACAATTTGAAACATCAGACAAAGCATTGGCCAGCACCTTGATAATGAAGTTCTCATCCATGAAGCTCACTGGAATTGGTGGTGTGCGTGAGCACATCATGCACATGAGTGACATAGCGGCTCAACTAAAAACACTTGAGGTTGAGATGTCTAAATCTTTCCTTGTGCACTACATCCTAAACACTCTCCCACCACAGTATGGACCCTTTAAGATTTCTTACAACACACATAAGGACAAATGATCAATTAATGAATTGATGATCATGTGTGTGCAAGAAGAGGGTAGACTTGCCATGGAAGCAAAGGAAAGTGTGCATCTGGTCATGCAAGAAAAGAACACAAAACAAGTCAACACTAAAGGGAAGGGAAAAATCCCTCCACAAGTTGATATCAAGAAGGAATCTAGATGCTTTTTTTGTAAGAAGAAAGGGCACCTAAAGAAAGATTACCTTAAACATCATAGATGGCTTGAAAAGAAAGGTACTCAATCCTCATTTGTTTATTTTGAATCTAATATGGTTGATGTTAGTCATAACACATGGTGGATTGACTCTGATTCTACAATCCATGTTACTAATTCCTTGCAGGGATTAGCAAACCTAAGGAAGCCAGTAGAAAGTGAGCCATGCATCTATTCTGGCAACAAGATGTGCTCACATGTGGAAGCTATTAGCACATGCAAATTAGTTTTAAGTAGTGGTTTTGTTTTGGATTTGGAAAGCACATTTTACATTCCTTATTTTTCAAGGAATTTAATTTCTGTATCAAGGCTTGTATCATTGGGATTTTCCTTTAACTTTTCATATACTATGTTCAGTGTATCTTATAGATCTGAAATAGTTAGAAATGGTACATTAATAGATGGTCTTTTTCAACTTAATTTACAAAACGACACTTCTTACACTTCTATGCATGTTCATGCTAGCATTAAGCGATGTGTTATGAATGAAGAATCCTCTATGTTATGGCATCGTAGATTAGTCCATATCTCCATTGAGAGAATCAAGCACTTAGTAACTGATGGAGTACTTAGTACTCTTGATTTTACTAACTTTGACACTTGTGTAAACTGCATAAAGGGAAAGCAATCCAATGTGTCAAGGAAAGGTGCCAAGAGGAGTTCTGCCATATTAGAAATCATACATACGGATATTTGTAGTCCAGATATGGATGCATATGATCAACAGTATTTCATTAGCTTTATTGATGACTACTCATGATACATGTATCTCTACTAGCTTCATCACAAAAATGAAGCTTTAGATGCCTTTAAGGTATTTAAGGCTGAAGTAGAGAAACAATGTGGTAAGTAAATAAAGATAGTGAGGTCGAACAGAGGTGGTGAATACTATGGTAGATACACTGATGATGGACAAGCACCTGGTCCCTTTGCTAAGATTCTTCAACAGCATGTGATTGTTGGCCAATACACTATGCTTGGTTCTCCAGACCAAAATGGTACGGTAGAAAGAAGAAATCGAACATTATTGGACATGGTGTGGAGTATGCTTAGTAGCTCCAAGCTTCCTAAGTCTTTGTGGAATGAATCCCTTAAGATGGTAGTGTATATATTAAACCAAGTTCCAACCAAGGCTATCTCTAAGACACCATTTGAATTATGGAAAGGTTGGAAACCGAGTTTGTGACATATACGCATTTTCGGATGCCCGTTTGAGGTAAGAGTCTATAATCAACAAGAGAAGAAGCTAGACCCTAGGACCATCAGTGGGTATTTCATTGGATATGCCGAATGGTCTAAGGGATACATATTTTATTGTCCATCACATACTACTAGGTTTGTGGAATCAAGGAATGCTAAATTTCTTGAGAATGACTTGATTAGTGAGAGTCATCATTCCTAGAATGAAATTCCAGTGACTAATCATGTGGATGCTCAACCCTCTACTTGAAGTACTCAATTGATTGTTGTACACAACATGCCTACAGAACAAATACATGATATACATCCACCAGTCATTGAAGTTCCACAAACTGCTGATCAAGACATAGTAGATCCAGCTAAACAACAGATACCAGTTCCTATTGAACAGCCCGTTGATCATCTTTTCCCTCAGGAGCCTGATGAACCAACATTAAGATGATCTACTAGAATAAAGCGATCAGCGATTCCTAGTGACTATATAGTGTATCTATAGGAATTTGACTACAACATAGGAGCCAAAAAAGATCCCGACATGTTTTCACAAGCCATGAGTTGTAAGGAATCCAACTTATGGTATGATGCCATGAAAGATGAGATGAACTCTATGTCCACTAATGGAGTCTGGGATCTTGTCAAGTTGCCCAATGATGTTAAAGCCACAGGATCCAAATGGGTCTTCAAAACTAAAAGAGACTCCTTGGGCAACATTGAGAGATATAAGGCTAGACTTGTTGCCAAAGGGTTCACTCAGCAGGAGGGAATAGATTACATGGAGACCTTTTCTCTTGTATCTAAGAAGGACTCCCTTCATGTGACCATGGCATTGGTATCTCACTTTGATTTTGAACTACATCAAATGGATGTGAAAATAGCATTCCTTAATGGTGATCTAGAAGAAGAAGTTTATATGAAACAACCTGAAGGATTCTCCTCTAATGATGATGAGCAATTGGTATGCAAGCTTAAGAAGTCTATATATGGCTTGAAAAAGGCCTCCCATCAGTGGTATTTGAAATTCCATGATGTCATCACTTCATTTGGCTTTGAAGAAAACATCATGGATCAATGCATATACCAGAAGGTCAGTGGGAGTAAAATTTGTTTTCTTGTCCTCTATGTGGATGATATCCTTCTTGCAACCAATGATCATGGATTTTTATATGTGGTGAAACAATTTCTCTCTAAGAATTTTGACATGCAGGATATGGGTGAGGCATCTTATGTCCTTGGCATTAAGATCCATAGGGATAGATCTAGATATATTCTGGGTCTATCACAGGAAACCTATATTAATAAAGTTCTAGAGAGGTTTCGGATGAAAGATTGTTCACCAAGTATTGCACCCATTGTAAAGGGTGACAAGTGCAATTTGAACCAATGCCCTATGAATAATTTAGAGAAAATTCACATGAGCAACATTCCATATGCTTCAGCTGTTGGAAGCCTTATGTATGCTCAAGTCTACACATGACTTGACATTGCATTTGTTGTGGGGATGTTGGGCTAATATCAGAGTAATCCAAGTATTGACCACTGGAAGGCTGCAAAGAAAGTCATGACGTACCTTCAAGGTACAAAGGATTACATGCTTATGTATCGACGAACTGACCATTTGGGGGTGATTGGCTACTCCAATTCAAACTTTGTTGGCTGCGTTGATTCCAGGAAATCAACATCAAGTTATGTTTTTATGCTAGCTGGAGGAGCCAT
>MNCI01020783.1:76761-100810 GCA_015680685.1 Gnetum montanum | reverse complement strand
CCACTAGCTTTTGGGGGAGTTGTGGTTGGAGCTTTGACTCTCTTTGAATGTTTTCAATCTCAGAACCGGCTGCCTCGAGCTTACCGCCAGGCACCATCTATTTTCCTCTATTATTTGGGCAATGACCATCATATGGTCTTTGATAACATCTTCAATCCAAAGTAGCATCTAGATGTGTGATTGTGGGGGGAGTGACGGACTGTTAGGAAGTTGCCCCCTAATTTTGTCTCTGGGGCCATCATTTGCTTCCGACTCCTCACCCCCAGGACCTACCCTAGCCAATCCTACACACTGTGAGAATCATGGAGGACAATGGAGACATAATCGAGGCCTTTATCATGGCCTTAGTACACCTTGCTTGGGTACCATGCAGCCTCCACTTCTGTTGTTTCCCTGACACCAGTTGAGGCTACGGCCGAAGTAGCAGAATTAGGGTCCCACCCTGCCAAAGAGCCCGAATTATCCTAGGGTGTCTTCCCTGGCACTACCATTGTAGAGACTCCTAGACAAAGAGTAGAAGGTTAATGGGAGTCTTGACGCACATGTTTTGGAGGAACCCGAAGTGCACCCTATTCAGCCTGTGGTGCGAGCCCTATTGAATGAAGCACCACTCCACCAGCTCTGTCGCAGCCCAGCAGTATGGTGAGAGGGCTATCCGCCAAATGTGGCTGCTAAGCATCATGGGGATGGGGCCCTAAAAGAATTCTACCACCATAGTGTGGGATCCCATGACTAGGGGAATACAGTCCCTTGTGGTGGGCACACCAATCGTGGCAACCATAGCGTTGACAGTCACCAAGATTTGGTGCCCTCAGAACATAGTGGCCTCCCCCCTAGTTCACATAGAATAGTTGGATATCCATCTCTAGGTTGGCTATGATGTGTTGCAGCATGAAAGTCCACCCCATTCATGTACCCCAACACCATAGCTCCAGTCGATTTTGGAAAGCAGTGGTGGAAGGCATGAGGTGAGTGCGTGTACCCATGGCCCCAGTAATTTCATGCTAGAGTCCACAAAAGATACAAGAGAGCATGGCCAGTGGAGGAAGATCCATTCCTTTAAATACCCAATCATTCTTGGCCTTCCAAAGGGTCAACAACTTTGCCAGCATCTACGAATTATGCCAAAGAAGAAGTCCAGGGGTAGGTCGGTTTTACTCCTTAACTAACTAACCACGTGGCATTCATGCAAGTAGTTTTCCAGCATCTCGGTGCACTGATTGCACATTGGGAAAATGGTAAAGATGGGCAAGCCATGTTCCTACAGCCACCTGCAAATGGGGACTGCCTGGTGGAGGACCAGCCACCCGAAGGTTTTCATCTTCTTTGGTAATATGCCCTTCCATAGTTGCATCCATCAGGGGTCGGTTAGGAATTGATGCTGAAGTAGCTGCCAGGGGTGCAGGGTGATTGTGTTCTCATGGGAGAGTGATCTAACGTGAGCGTAGATCTAGTGCCATACCATGGAATCAGAAATGGTAGCCTCCCAAGGATGATATTTTTGCCACGAGATCTATGATCACAGGGAGGGGTCATTGGACGTTGGGGAAAGTTGACAAAGAAGCTACTGCCTACCCAAGGCAGCTTCGTCTACAAATGGCAGAATGGNCCCCCCCCCCCCCCCCGCCACGAGATGGGGGTGCACAATCTTTTCCCAACCCACCAGATACATTTTCGGCCGACCCTTGTCCCTCGACCACACGAAATCCTAGAGGATCGCGTCAATTTTCTGAATAACTTTAGAGGGCAAGGTGGTCATTGAGACCCATTACAAGAGGCCTGCCCCTATTACCCTTATTCTTAGAATAACTTATGTTATTCTAAGTGGTGGTGGCTCTTACATTAATTTCTTCCACTTATCATTAGGCTTCAAAAATTTGTAGTTGTTTAGGAGTGCTTGGAGCTTTTTTTCCTTTATTCTAGAATCATGAACCATCCGTGCTAATGAGTTAATGTTTGATAGAGTTGGCACATACCATGGACATGGTAGTTGCAAAAACATCTAATAGGATTTAAAATACCATGTCACACAATATCATCTCTCTTCTTCAAAAGCTCTAGCCTTTTCTCTTAGTTCATGGTAGTCTATTAATTTTCTAGCCAGATTTACTACTACATCTTTCTTCCCTTGGTAGCTAGCCTTAACTACTTTTAGTTCTAAGTATTCTACTTAAAGTTTTTGTAGAGTATCAGTTTCTTTTTTTTCTACAAACTCCTTTTCATATAAGGCATTGGGTTACCTAAAACTAGGCCCACTCTAGTTGAAACTTTGATGTAGGCAAAGCCAGGCATTATGAAAGAATGGACATAACAGTGCTATGGAGTAGACCACAAGGAGTATGGTAAGCTCATGATGGTGAAATGTGCTTATTTCAAAATTGCATCCTTTCATCTTAATGCTATGGGAGGCGTAGCAAGGTCACAACCTTCTCCTCCTATGTGTACATCACTCCAAGTGAAATATTTCCCATCAACCTTCCAAAGTTTTTCTATTTGGAGATAGAAAAATGCTTCAAGGAGAATGAATGTGAAAGGTAGATACTTCCCTTCCCATTACCTATCAAAAAATTGTGCAAGAGGGAAGGCATATCCTACTACACTAATGACATAGTTTATCATGATCCAACCACTTCTTAGGTGAAGATGATGAAATACAAAGTTCCTGCAAAGGTGGTCTAGGAAGAGGAGCCGCAACCAACATCTCCACCACCCATTCATAAAATAATGTTGGAGTCTTATGCTACCATTGAACATATACATGAACTTTATGAGTAAATCATGTAGGAAAAGTAGGCAAGAACAAGTGATGGTGATCCATCTATGTATCAACCAACAATGAGTTACCTTAATGAAGTGGATTGAACCATAAGCCAAATGAAGAATGGGATGGCAATGTTTTCTAACCAATGCATGTAGCTGCTTGCAAGGTTGAATCCAAGAAGTTGAGAGGTAATGATGTCCCTATTGAAATATCAATAGTTCCCAAAAATCTCTAGGAATGTCCCTACCATTTTATTGCATTTGGAGGATAGTGAAGGAGAAAATGATTTAGTGATGCAACACCAAGGACAAGAAATGGTGACTGAGGTCATTGCTAATAGAGTGGCTAAAGCACTTAATGTCTCTGTAGTGTTTGTACCTAATGTTATTATGCTTGGATACAAGTAAATATTCATAAAAGTAATAAGTAAGAAACCAAGTAATAAGTAAGTGTAGCCTGGCATGAGGAATTGTTGGATTGACTCGTGGGAACCAAGTAATTAATTCTAGATGTCTTTCTCCTTCTAAATACCATCACTGTTACCCAGTTAAAGTTGCTTAAGGCAATAGAAAAGTGCATCATCATGCAAGGGAACTTGAAACAACCAAAGTAGAAAACTAATGCTTGGATATAGAAGTTGCTAAAATAAGATCTCACCTTGTTGATTCCATGGTACTCATCCAAGCAATTATGTAGGATGAATCTTTTCAACAACTTTAAGCCATACTCAAAGAGGCTAAGTATGCCAAGGATTCAGTAGTCTTTGACTAGTCCTTCGCCAATGCCAGAATGTATAACATTCAAAATTACTTGGTCCAGACTCACCAAGATAATGAAACTTTTACCATTGAGAATCATCACTTGTGAAATTTTATGTGAAGAAGCAACAATTATCTAAATTTATACATCAATAGTAGGAGTGGCTTGCCAAGGTAAACACTAAATTGAGGAGGTTGGTAGTAGAAAATAGAAATCTCATGATGAAGGAGGTGCATACCCTTTGCTAGAAGTCTACAATAGAAATCACTACCTAGAAGAACAAGGCCCTCAAATTTGAGAGGGTCAAAAACAATTACAGGGATCAAGTTTGCTTCTACAAGGAAATCAATGAAAAACATATCTAACTAGCAAAGGAAAAGATGAATAAGGTGCTCGAGTAGCTCTATCAAGAAGGCAATATCTAGTAGCCCATCTTTGGAACTAAATAAATATAACAAAGTATAAATTTGCATGAATGAGTTGTAGATCAAGGAAATCACTAAATACATGAATCTTGTAGACCTCTAACATGGAAACTTTATAATGTTAACTACTAGAAGGTCATGGTTAGAGTTGGAGAAGTAGGTGGCCAACTCGTACTTATTATACGAGGTTGACTTCAAACACCATAAAGAGGACAAGTAGAATCTTGAGGTTGCAAATGCTAAAATTAACATTATTAGGAAGTGATTCATTGATCAAAGATCAACTACTAAGAACTAAGCCAAGAGATTAAATGACTAACAAGAGCTATAGAATGCTATTAAGGCATTTGATGATGAACAAAATCAATTCGTAGCATTCATCAATGTGAAGGAGCTATTCCCATAATAACTTGTTCATGAAATATTCCCATTTTAGACCACATTAGTGAAGCAGCATGGATTGTGAATGATCCATAAGGTAAGGAAGAGAGGATGAAGGCATTGTTGTATACCTTTTGTCTTCTAGTAGTATTTGTAGTTGCCATAGGATAGCCACAAGCAAAGTCCCTACAACAACTATTACATGCTCTAAAATCTAGAGAAGGTCCTTCGACACCTCAAGAACCTCCACTATTTAGGATTGTCTAATCTTCTTCCTTGTTTTCAAGCTACTAGAGGGGTTTTCCTTTCAATTTTTATCATGGTGTTCAATTTTATTGTCATGAACACCCAATTTTGTAATGATTGTAAATTCGTAGACTAGGGCACTAAGTGTCAGTTATTTGTTTATTTGTTTGTCTATTTGTCAATAGTTAGTCAATAATCCCATACCTTCCCAAAATTATGTAACAAACTTATTCCTCCTTTTTTTCACTCAAGGATGAGTTTTCATTTAGTTGTGGGGGTATCATGGAGTGTGCATCATTGATAGCATGTCATCAACATGATCTCAAAACCATTGCCATAGGGCTTTCCTTGTTAATGAGACCCCATCTACATGGAACCCTATCATTGCCTATAAATGTGTGTCTACCCATTACATTTATGGCATTCTTAAATTAGATGTACTAAAGCTCTTGAAGTTTTTTTCTTCAAACTTAGAATATTTTCTGAGTACCTGTAATATTTGTCAAAGAAGTATATGAATCTTTATTTAAGCACTGATGTACCTGAGAACCTTAGTCTGAACAATAATAAAGATGAGCTTTTCTGATCAAACCTTGTAGCACTTCGAATAGATTAATGTTATCCTTATTCATTTATTATTCATACACTTTAGTTTATTGAATTTTAATTAAGTATGGGCTTCCATACCCATATGGGAGGATCCCTAGAAAATGTCTCCTCAAACAAGTTTTTTTTCCTTAGGTGTTGATGTGTCCAAAATTTATGCATCAACAAGGTTTTCTAAACATGTAAATTATCCATGACAATGTCATAGATAAAGAAAATTAAGCTCAACAATGGGTAATTTGGATCTTGTTTTTAAGCCTTAATTCTACTTCTTGCAAGAATGTTTCTACTATGCATCAACTTTATGAGGGAGGATTATGCCCAATATTATAAGATAGAAAACCATAGTTACCCAACTTCATTTCTTAATTGATGTCAAGGGTCGAGAATATATAGGAAACATGAGTATTGATTAATGACATTCTAATCTAGTATTCTCTCAGTGCACAAAAGAAGAAGAAGAAGACGAAAGAACAATACCCTTTCTCTTAAAAAGAATGAGGTCTTCACATTAATAAGGATATCTTTCATTAGATTCTATTCATATTTAAACTTCCTCTACTTAAGGTTCTATGGAGTTGTCTTTTATGCTCATCACTAACTTTAGACTAAAATCTCAGCCCACATGAAAATTTTTGTGTGGGTAGGTTGTAAGATTAATTTAAATGTCATAATATTTCTTATAGTTCTTATCCAAAATTAACGGTTTACATGGTGTTCAAATGTAAAGGAAATAGCTTTCAATGTAGAACATATTGGAAATACGAAATTATAGTTTTACTAACAAAATCAAAATATTATATGGTTCATCTTATAAAAATTTACCATCTTCAATATTAAAATTACCTCCAACGTAAATTAGCGTAATTAATATCCAATGATATTAGTCTCTAGGCATTATTTCAATTAACTATTAGTTTACAAGAATTTATACACATAATGCTAGCTACAATTACAAGCATGATAAGGATGACTGGTGTTGTTAATAATATCAATATGTGCAAATGAAATGAAAGATGTTATGATCCTTCAGTTCCCACCCTTTCACTGCCTAACATATTGTTAATGTCCAGTAGTTCAAAAAATAACAACACTGCCTAACATATTGTTAATGTCTAGTAGTTCAAAAAATAATGGCAAACAATATGACTTCTGCCTGTTATTTTCACATTTATCTCAATGATTATAGATACCAATAACTCATGTTAGCACTCGTGAACTAGACTAAACATCAATTTTCTCCAGTGCAAGGCACAATTTTAGTCAGAAATAGCAAAGAACAAATGTAGCCTCCATGGTAGTGTAAAAGATGATTTTCGTGATTGATGAAATTTCCAATTACATTTAATATAAAACCAGGGATTCCCAAAATAAAAGAAAAACTAAATAGATTTATCACCATTGTGCAATCAATTTAGTTTTCAAAAGAAGCCAACTGCAAGACAATTTATACGAAATGCACTTTCATGATGCCTTGAACATTAATTTTAATATTTTATCTATTGAATGACTTGTAATATAATTATTTTGGAGTATTTTAAAACTTCATTCACTATACTATGTAGTTGAAAGTCTTGAGTTAATGTGGTTCTAAGATGTTGTGGCATTTTGATCCTTGAGCAATGTCCAAGCCACCTTGGCTACATTTTTTTTCAACTTGTTTTGTGGTTTGTGTGGTCTCACTAGTAAACATCCTACTAGCAACTTCAATTGGAAATCAAAATGGAGGTAGATGCCTTGGTCTAGAAAATATTGTGGTGTAGATCAGTAGTGATATTCCCACCATGCTTGCCATCTCCTATAAGAAATTCTTACTCATACATATTTTATTGAGAGCCATCTTCGAGGGTTCTCTTTAAGTGAGCATGTATAAAGCCACCTTTGTAGTAGCCTCCTCAACTTGCCGTAGTGTGTTGTAAAGTAGAGGACTTGAAAATATTTCTCCATTGAAACTCACCATCACCTTAACACAAGGGATGTGATCTAGACCTTCCCATATGAAAAAATATAGTGGTAGGTCAAGGAAACTTCTTTAGCCCAACTTCTGTAGCTGATTTTTGAACATGTTTAAATGATAAAATTCAGAACACAAGAAAAGAAAGAGTTAAAGAGAAGAGAACTTACAAACAAAGAGGCTATCTTAAAATGCTCACGTAACTCACTCTTTCACAATAACAATCCCAAGAAACAAAATACATAAAAGAGATAGTGGCAACTATTGCTAACCATGCATTGGTTGTTTGCCATTGAGATACTGCTATTGAAGTTTCCAAACTGATTATCCTTCAAAATTCCAACCATTGTCAATGTTTCCTTGTTGACCACTCACAATCATTGAATGTTTAAACTTGGAATTTTTCTAAAATGTATTAGAAACTACCCATGCATGGCAGCCCTTCCGCAAACACCTACCATACCATTCCTGGTAATCACCATGAAAATGGCTACAATAATATTGGCAATGTCTAAATCAATAGTGTCAGAACTCTAACTCTTGCTATGCTTGGAAACTTACCTTATATAGTTCATGAAGAGCCCAAGGAGTCTTTATCCTGACTTTCGGTTTTTCCTACATTTCTTATCGTAAGTCCCTGCATGTTGTCTCTTGAAGCAGCAATTACCAAAAATCGAAGAATAAACATGTTAGCATGGTTTCCACATGACCTGTAGTTAGTTTTTCCACCTTCGCCAGTCCAAAATTCGCTGATTCCTAGTAGCTTGATGTACCACATCTTTCAGTTTCTCAAAATCTAAATAAAATATTTCTAATAAAATATTTCTTTTCCTCCTCATATCTGCTCTTGCTTCTTGCTCTTGTTATTCTTTTGTTTCTTGTTAATACTTTATTAGTGGTATCAAAGCAAGAAGTTACAATGAATAGCTTGACTCAAATTTTAGTTCTTGTCTTGGATGGGCAAAATTACAATCAATGGAGTGTCAAAATGAGGGTTCTTTTCTATTTCCACAAGTCGCTCAATGTCATGGAAAATAGTGTTGCTAATCTTGTAGAAAATGCAACTAATGCATAGAAGAATGCTCACTGTGAGAACAAGAAGAAAGATAAGGCATTATATTTCATTCATCAAGGGGTGAATGATGAAGTTTCTGAGAAAATTTCAAGAGCAACCACATCAAAGCAAGCCTTGGATACCTTGATGACATTGTACAAACGTGCAGACAGAGTTAAGAAGGTAAGACTTCAAAATTTGAGACATCAATATGAGCTCTTACAAATGGAGTCTTCTAAGACTATTGCTACTCATATTAGTCATGTTCTTACTCTGACAAATCAAATAAAAACATATGGAGAGGAGTACAAAGAGCAAGACAAAGTGGAGAAGATTTTACAATCGCTCACTTCTAGATTTGAGCATATCATGATGGAAATAAAAGAAGCACATGATCTATTTTCAATTACTATTAAGGAATTATCTAGCACCTTGCAAGCCCATGAGCAATGAATAAACAAGAAGAAACTTGAGAAGCTAATTGAGTAATCTTTTCAAAGCTAAGTCTCCATCAAAGGTGATTAAGGTAGTAAAACAAGTCAAAAGCATGCTAGTTCTCATGGTGGAGGATGAAGACATGGGTGCTACTATAACAAAAGATGCGGTGGTCATAACAATAATCATGGTATTGGAGGCAATGGCTAAGAAAAATTAGATTCTAGTCATCAGCAAATTTCAAGAGGTCATGTCCATGGACATGGTAGAGGAAGGTATGATAAATCCAATGTTGAATGATACTCTTGTCATAGTTTTGGGCATTATTCAAATGAGTGTAGATACAAGGATAATACTCAGATGGCTCACTATGTACAAGAAGATGATGATGATGGTGATCATGCTCTCTTGATGATCACTGTAGTTAGTGAAGCACCAAACTACAATACATGGTTTCTTGATACCAAGTGTACCAATCATATGTGCGACAAAAATGAGGTATTTGCTATTTTTGATGAGTCCTTTCACACGAAAGTCAAATTTGTTGATGACAACACTATACCAATGATGTGAAAAGGACAAATGTCTATCAAATTGAAGAATGAACATCATAAGTATATTTCTAATGTCTTCTATGTGCTAGGTATGAAGAGTAATTTTCTTAGCATGGGTTAGCTAGTAGAAAAGGGTATGCCATGAATCTTCATAGAAATCAACTATCCATTTTTGATAAGAAAGGTACACTCATTCTCAAGGCTTCTTTGACAAAGAATCGTATGTTTCAAGTTGATATTTCTAGTGGTGTTTATAATTATCTTAATGTCATTCTAAATGATGAGGCTTGGTTATGACATCTTTACTTTGGACGCTAAAAATTTTAAAGTTTAAAATTTCTTAATAAAGGAAATATGGTGAAAGGCTTGCTTAGCATTCATCATTTAGAATAATTATGTGAAACTTGCACTATTGAAAAGTATCATAGAATGTCATTTTCAATAAAATAGTGCAACACAATCACTAGAGCTCATTCATTCTGATGTATGTTGCCCAATGAACACCTTGTCAAATGGAAATAATAGGTATTTCCTAACCTTTATTGATGATTTTACTCAAAAAATTTGGATCTATCTTTTGAAAAGGAAGTCTAAAGTTTTCAATTACTTTAAGAAGTTCAAGGTGCATATTGAAAAGAAAAGTGGCTATCTTGTTAAAGTTCTGCAAACTAATGGTGGAGGTTAATACACTTCCAATGAATTTAATGAATATCATGAACAACATAGAATAAAGCATCAAGTCACTTTTACCTACATTCCACAACACAATGGAGTAGTAGAAAGGAAGAATAGAACTATAATGAACATGGCAAGGAGCATACTAAAGGCAAAAAGAATGCCCAATTCATTTTTGGATGAAGCTATTTCATGTTCTATTTACTTGTTAAATAGGTCTCCAACAAGAAGTGTGCAAAATATCATCCCTATAGAAGCATGAAGTGGTTTCATGCTAAGTGTGAAACATCTTAAAATGTTCATTGTTATTTCTTATGCCCACACTCCAGTAGAAATGAGAACAAAGCTAGATGATTAAGTAGAGAAGACTATCTTTGTTGGCTACAAACATGGGGTATACAAGTTGTTCAATCTTGTAACAAATAAGGTGATTGTCAACCAAGATGTGATCTTTGCAAAAGAAGAGGCTTAGAAATTGTATTTTGATTCACACAAAGTCTCCTAGAAGTAACAAATTTGTACCCTTGAAGAGGAAGCTACAGTTCCTACCATAAATGAAGCTACATTAAGCTTCTCTCAAGAAAGTTCCACTCCACAAGTTCTAGTAGAATCTAAAAGGCCAAGGTGACATCACCAACAATTAGTATGCCTATAATACTATGAGGTAATTCTTAATGATGAATTTAATGATGATGGAGAATTGATACACTTTTCTTTCTTTGCTAATAGTTAACCTATGACATTCAAGGAATAAATTCAAGATCCTAAATGGATGAATGTCATAAATGGGGATATTAAATTGAAAGAAAACATACATGGAAACTCACTAACATCCCATGTAGTCACAAAGTAATTGATGTGAAGTGGGTTTTCAAGACAAAGATGAAGTCAAATGGTGAGGTGGAGAAACACAAAGCAAGATTGATGGTAAATGGATTTGAGTAAAGGCCTAGCTATGACTAATAGTAGGTTTTCTCTCCTACTCCTTGAATTAAAACAATTAGACTTCTACTTTCATTATTTGCCTAAAAGAAGTGGAAAATCCATCAAATGGCTTTGAAGTCATCCTTTCCAAATGGTCCACTTGAAGAGGAGGGTTTTGTCAAGCAACCACCTAGCTTCATGAAGTAGGAAAGTGAATATAGGATGTATAGATTGAAGAAATAATTATATGATCTCAAACAAGCACCACGAGCATGGAATAAGTGCATTAACACTTTCTTCCACAAGGCTAGTTTCTAGAAGTGCCCATCTAAACATTCTTTATATGTGAAGATATCTAATTTTTGTGATATATTATTGCTATTTCTTTATGTTGATGATCTAATATTCATAGGCAATAATCCTAGAATGATTGAAGATTTCAAGAAGTCCATGATGCATGAGTTTGAAATGAAAGATCTTGGCCTCATGTCATATTTCCTTAAAATTGAAGTAGTTCAAAGAGAAGATGGGATTTTTATTTGTCAAAAGAGGTATGATACTAAACTATTAAAGAATTTTCATGTGCAAGATTGTAATCTTGTGAGAAATCCCATGGAGGTTGGCAAAAAATTTTCAAAGAATGAAGAAGAGGTAGATGTTGATTCAACTTATTTCAAGAAAATTATGGGAGTTTGAGATATTGCACATGCACAAGGCCAAACATCTCTTATGGTGTTAGTTTGATTAGGAGGTTTTCAAAATCTATTCATCAACCTCATATGCAGGTGGCCAAAAGAATCATGTGGTACCTAAAGAGCACGTATGATCATGGTTTATTCTATTCCTCATTTAATAATTGTGCTCTTATAGGATATTCTGATTATGATTAGGGTGGAGATTTAGATGATCAGAAAAGCACTTCTAGTTATTGTTTTAATTTTGGTGCTATATCTTGTTAATAGTCATCAAAGAAGTAACCCATAGTTCCACTTTCAACTTGTGAAGTAGAATATGCAGTGATAGCTTCAATTGCATGTCAAGTAATATGGTTAGGCAATGTGATGAGCCAAATCCATGCTCTAGTTAAGAGGCCAATTAAGATCTTTGTTAATATTTGTACAATTGACTTGGCAAAGAATCCTATCACACATGGAAGAAGTAAAAACATTGACATACGCTATCATTTTCTAAGAGATTAGGTTGGAAAAGAAGCAATTGATTTAGTGTATTACTAGTCTGAAGACCAAGTGGTGGACATTGTCACCAAACCATTAAAGTATGATACCATTGCCAAGTTAAAGTGTATGCTTGGAATGATGGTTTTTTCAAATCAAGATTAAGGGGGATGTTAGTTGTTAATCCTAATTCTATTGCAACAATAAGTTTAATTCTTGGTCAAGTTTGTTAGCTATTCTAATGGGATATCATCATGTAATTGTAACCTTTAGGTTCTTTTAGCAAAATAATAGGAGTTATGTGGATTTATTCTATTATAAATAGAACATTTAAAAGTAACTTGATGTACTACATCTTTTAGTCTCTCACAATCTAAATAAAATATTTCTTTTACTTTTCATATCTACTCTTCAATCTTACTCTTGTTATTCTTTTATTTCTTCTTAATACTTTATCAAGCATAATGTCCACTGACATGCAGTAGTCTTTGTTTTAGAATGTTAGGCTCTAAGATTCCTTTGGAAGGTTTCTGAGAAAGCCAACCACCAATTTGGACCAATCAAATAATTCTTCACAATCCCAAACATGGTCCATTGGCAAACTACATAAGCTTATGCAGCTCAATCTTTGATTCAATCATCTTACTGGCCCAATTTCCCCCCTAACCATAGCAAACTTCTACTCATATCTACTGCTTTCTAGCCTCTGGTATAATTCATATATTGGTTCAATTCCTACATCATTTTGTAGCCTTACCAACCTTGGGTATTTCAATGATTACATAAATCTATTGATAGGACTTGTTCCTACCTTTCGTGGGACACTAAGTAAGATCCAATTTCTTGTTGTAACCTAAAACAAGTTTCATGGTTAATTTCCTCAAGATCTCAATACCCTATCCTCCCTACATCATCTTGCTCTTAGTGCCAACGCATTAAGAGGCTTCATTCCTTGTTCTCTTGCAAAACTTGCCCATCTCAATTTTCTACAACTGAGGAAATGCAATATCAAGGGAAAACATTCCTATGGTACCATGGGAAGTGCAATCAATACTGGAGTATTTGAAGCAACATTATAATAATCCACTCGTCTTCATCCATGAAAATAGTCCAATATAATAATGATAGTCCAATATAATAATGTTGGAATTTCATATTTTATCTCTCCAAGGCCTTTTTCTTTAAGATTTACATATCTATGAAGCTCCGATCATGCACGATTGAGATATCATCTTTTTTTGAAAATCTTGAATCGTGTGTCTAGAAGAGAGGTCATTAGTTGCAAATAATAAAATCTACTAAGAATGGCAAGGGAAGGTGTCCCACATGGCACATAGGCACTGGTGGTTTCCTTGCCCATGGTGCCGAGCTCGAGGTCCACGATGTTATTCATCGAGAGCCTAGGCCACTTCTAGATCTAGTTCACAAAATTTGTATTCATGATCATGTGTTCATGTGGATCATCAATAATNTCCTAGGTAGGATTTTGCACTTCCACGTTCATGTGCATGTGAGGCTTAACTTCTCACTTAGCAGCAACTTTGCCTACTCTTTGTCTTCAAAGATAGCCTGCGAGGCACCGCTCAGCAATCAAGAGATGGCACATCCCATGGATATCCTTCTCTTCCAGCCCATGCCTAGGTTCATTCCTATGCTTGTGCCTATACCTATGCCTACTTGCTGAGCTAATTTCATTTTCTGCTCAGCCGTTAGCACTAGTACGTGATCCTTTTCTCTACATAATGTTAAATTAGTTGCTGCACTCACGTCTGCCATCCTCCACAATGGCTTCTCACCAAACCAAGTTATAGTTGCTGACATGTTGATGTCACCATTCTTCACTGGTCATATGTCATCACTGCTATTGTTTGTGATCATCGACTCATAGGCATTCTTCAACATGGCATGCATTGTCACTTGCATCACCAACTTTCCAATGCAGCCTTATGCATGCCTAGGTGTCCCCATTATAGGCCCCACATTCACCCTAATATGCTATTTTATTTCTTTTATTTTATTTTCTTGATCTCAACTTGGTTTGATTAGTGGAATATCTAATTAATCATTTGCATTTTAGTTCTTTTGGGGCATCACATACTAATAAAATGATTAAGATTCTTTGTTTTACCTTGGATGGAAATTTGGCTTTTACTTTTGTAGGTTTACTATGTGGGTTTTGGTAGAAAGAGGAAGAGAAAGAAGGTGAGAGAGCAGAAGAGGAAGGGGAAGGAAATCAAAACTAATAAATCCTTCCCCACAATCAAAGTAAGGGGGATGGAGGAGTAGAGAGGAGAAATCCCAAGAATCGTTTGTTGGAGTGCATTTCTAGACTAGTCTTGGAGGTCTTTCCAAAGGAACTTCAATGAGGAGTTGTGAACAGATTTGGGATGTAGAAGGTTCAGATTTATTGGAGGAGGTGTGCTTTTTGGAAGCACAAGAAAACAAGCTTATACAAGAAGCTTTTGCTTAGCTAATTAGATTTGGGGCTCTATATTGAGCTAAGTATTTGTTGAAACCTTCTATTTGTTATTTCAACAACTAACCTGACCTCTGATCTCTATTATGTATTTAGTCAAAGATAACCATTTTAAATATAAAGCCTCTATTTATATTGAAGTTTGTGAGTTCTCAATGATTTTAAATTTTCATTTTCTAAGCTTGTCCAATGGATAGTCATTTTATTTAAATTTTATTTTTAAAGTTATCAACATTGCTGAATATAATAATTTTTATATGTTAAAATAGCACGTTGACCTTACTAGTTGAGACTATTCTTGAGTTTCTGTATTGATATGAGAGGTGCTGTAAGTAGTAGTCTCTTAAAGAAATTTTTTTTTGGTGTTGCTATGTGACTAATTTTTATGCATCAACACCTTTTTGGTGCTAGAAGAAGGGTTTTTTCTATTTCTTAATTCTATTTTTGAAACTTGTCTCTATTTCCTGTTTCTATTTTATCAACTTTCTTATATTCATTTCTTGTTTCTATTTTCATAGGCCTATTTGCAATTTCCCTTTCTATTTTCTATTCCTAAAACCTCTATTTTCCAATTACTTTTAAATAGTTTTTTAAGACCTTAGTTTTCCTATTTTAGTTACCTGTTCTTGTTAACACTTCTCTATTTTCAATTTTTGTTTCCAAACATTTCTATTTTCCTATTTCAATTTCCTTTACTAGTTATTTGAACCCTCATTGGCAATTTCTATTTCTTACCTTGTTGACAATCGTTCATTTTAAATTACTATTTTAGATTTCTAAAACCTACTTTTTCTGTTTTAGTTTCAATTCTATTTTTTAGTTTCTTGAAAACTTCTATTTTCCAGTTGTTTTCTTTTCTAGTTACCTAAACCTTCATTGACTTGTTTCTAATTTTAGTTCCAGTTATCTATTTTTAGGTTTTATTACCTTTTTTTAGTTTTATTTTCAAATTCCTAAACCTTCATTTTCCTAGTTTTGTTTATTACCTTATATTTTGGTAGTTCTTACCTTAGTTCTAACTTCAGTAAGGTGGTTTTCTCATTAATTATATCATTATATTTAAATTACTGTTTTGAAGTTTTGAACTTCCTATTTTTCTTTTAAACTATATATATTGCAACTTCAGTTTTTTTAAAAAAAAGATATTAATATATAAATGTTTTACTATTTTTCCTAACTTTTACAATTTACTAGCATTTTACATTTTCTAGTCTATTCATTTTATGAGTCAGCCTTTCCATAAAGCATCTCAATCAAGATCTCTTGCCCCTACCCCTAATTGACCAACTACCTATCATTTTACCTTAAGAAGAAAATGATCTTCTTGTTTTCCAAACTCTATCCATAGAAGAATTCAAGCTAGGATGGTAGTCAATGCACCCCCATCTTCTTTGGTGAGAAATCCCTTTAATTTCAAAAATTACCACAACATTCCTAAAAATTTACAAAATGTTAATTTATTCTTTGATCCTACATCTTCCAATAGTGATGCACAACAACATGTAGAATGTTTTGAAACTTTGCTAGGCATCTATAACATCACTATAAAAGACATAGCATGTCTTTGTGATTACTTTCAAAGGTAAAGCTACATAATCATTTTTAATACTTTCTAATCTCTGTATTAATTCATGGCTAGATTTTAAAAATAAGTTTCTACTCTAATTTGATAAGTTCACTAGCCCTACCTTAGCCTCAAGTAATTTTACAAACCTAAGAAAACTACTTGGTGAAAATATTCATCACTATAATTTAAGATTTCTTCATCAACTAGCTTATGTATCAAATGAAATGCTTACACAACCTAATGGTATCCTCAATTTTTACTATCCACCATCCATCCATTCTTTTCCTATGACATCAAATCTGATCGCAACATAATAGAATTAAAAAGAGTAATGGCTAAAGCTATTGAGCTAGAGCAAATTACCTTAATGAATAACTATCAAAGTCAATTTGGGATAATGATTATTAGCAATACTATACAATCTAGTTCCTTGCCATCAGAAACTTTTCTAATGAAAAACACTATGTTTTAAGCCCCTACTTCCCTCCAAATGACTACACCTAAAAATAATTATTTTCAAAGTCTAATATCTTCTTCATTTTTACCATCAAATGCCGATTTGAGTGATGATCAATCAAAAGCTCTAATTCAATCTATTATAAACCCAAATGGAATATCTAATCCTAATGGATTTAATAATCAAATAGAAAATCAAATGATCCACATATTAGCTTCTCTTAAAAAACTTTTAAATGAAGTAGTTGAACTAAACGAAAATAATAACAAAGTCCATATACAATCCAAAAAACCAAGCACATGAATTAATGATAATTATTGTTGCCTTCATAATACTATGAAATATTCTTAGAAAACTTGTTCTCAATTTTTAGCATTATATGATGATAATGCCAAAAATCAACAAAATGGAAAAGCTCCAATTATGTACCTCAACATACCCCAAGAAAGAGAAAATGAAGAAGTCACCTCATGTAAATAAGTCATGGTAAGTGATCCCAACTCACATAACATCCACTATCATAGACTTAGTGACATTATGAATACTTCTCAACAACAAATTAGGAATAACTCTTATACTCTTCCCAAAAAAAGAATAACTAGTCAAAATAATGCAAGTAGTCAAATGGAATCATCCCAAGTAAACATTCAACAATAACCAAACTCACCTTTTATACTTAGAAGAACTCCACCTCAACATGAAGTCAAAGATGAACATAAAGCTTATGATTTAGTTGAGGATTTGAAAAGAGTCAAAGCTAATATTTCGATGTATAATCTTTTACATTTTAATGAAATGAAAGCTGTGATCCAAAAGATAGTTCATACACTTGAATCCAATAAAGAAAAATCTCCAATAACCAAAAGAAATGTGCTTTTTGCAGAGAGTCCTAATGCTTATCAATACAAAACTCAAGCAATTTCATGTTTGATGACTCATGATTTTCTTGGCCTTGACATCGAAGCCTTAACATCTAATTAATCACTATATTCTATCTACTCCAATGTTGGGTACATGATGTTGGGGCCTAGCCATGATGTTAGGTATTTGATGTTGGGGTATATACTTTGGCCTATAAATATAATGCATGGGCTCCTATTTAGAGTAAGTTTTTCAATAGTTTTGTGAATAGATTAGCCAAATACTTCTATAATCTTAGAGAATAATCAATGAATGCCTATAGAGTGAATTTGAGTCAGTTGTACAAAGTCTTATTCTATTTGCCAATGTACCTAGACAAATTTCATGAGTAGTAATAAAATCAAGATTGATTCTTATTCATTATAGTACTTTGACTTACATTAGATTTACTTTCCATGAAATATACTATTGATGTAATTAGTTAATATTTACATTTTCATGCATGTTAATTAATTAAGCACATAAATACAATTACTTTGAGCATGCATATAACTCTTGGTAATTCCAACAATGCTTAACGTTTGGTAACCTAGCAGCATTATATGTCTTCAGGATGTGCATGGAAAGTGGGATCAAATACTTATGTTAGGGTAGTTGATTATTAATTAGAAACTAGATTAGTTAAATTTATTATAAATTGAGTTTCAACCTATTGTTAATCATAGAACAATAAAATATAAAATAATAAAAATCATATGCCTCACTCTGGACTAAACCATACATGACAAAGCTATGACTAGTCCAAGTGGGAAGACATTGAACTATGATCAAGGAATAGCAATCTAAATTCCACAACTAGTCCCATCCATGGAATTTGACTACATCATGTGTGAATGCTTTTGATTCATATGGTTGGACGTAGGGATACCTCACTACTCATCATTGGCACCATTACCAGGGATGGTGCTAGTTATCTAGATTAGTTATATTATACATAATCACTATAAAGGTATTAACGATCTATCTCTTAGAAAACTTTAATATGTTACACACATTATCAGACAAAACCATGTCTTCTTGACACATGATCCATAATGCATCATGTGATGAGAACACTCATAGGAGAAATGAAAGGATATATATTGGAGAAAATTGGAGTGAACAACCTCAAACAGGTGTTTCCTATGCTCATTTAGACCCTTACTACACCAAAAGACTATGTTCAACTGTTGTAAACAATCCTAGAGGAGATAAAGAAAGTCCTTGAACAAGGAGGGCCTCAAGGCCTAGGACCTTTTCTAAACTTAGATAAGATAAATCAAGGGACCATAGGGAGAACTATAGAAGCCTTGGTGATTCTCCTAGTTCCTAATCTTCCTCTTCCTCTCCAACATATAGTTCTAATAAAGATGAATGTAGGTATAGAGATAGAGCTCCACTATGTGGTCAAGATAAAGATAGAAATTGGACCGAAGGGAAAAATCAAAGATATCACAAGGAGCATAGACAAGATCATCACAATCAAATGAATAGAGATAGAAATTGTTACCGCAACATGTTTGATGATGAAGAACCCTTTTTGGTCACTAATAGCCTAATGGAGATCATGGAGTCAATTAAGATACCTCACAAGCATCATAGGGACAATCGCTTACCTAGGCTTAATATAAATAATATCCCTGAATTTGTGATTGGCCACAACTTTGATCTACAACAACATATAAAAACCTTCCATGATGCCTATGCCTCATACAATATTGAAAATGGATGGAAAAAGCTTAATCTCTTTTCTAGAATACTAATTGATGAAGTTGAACTATGGTATAGATCGTTGAAACCAAATTCAATCCAATAGTGATTCACAATGTTGGAATTTTTCAATGAAAAATACCAAACCTATGCAAGGTTGTCCAACATGAGGAGACAAATCTAAGAGTGGAAGCAAGAAAATCATGAACCGTTGGATGTGGCCTTGCATAGATACTATTAGTTACTACATAGATGTCTAAGAATTGGTTTCTCTAAGGAAAGGAAACTTTTCCACATCATAGATGAGCTTCATAATAAAATAAGGAAGACCCTTGAGATGTATTGTCTAGGTCATTGTATAAGCTACGAACCAATTAGATCAAAGAGTTAATTAAGCATGTTGCGAAAGAAGATGAAGAGCTATGTAGATGAGAGAATGTGGAGGAAAATAACTAGGATCCAACTCTACAAAAGGAAAGTATCCATATCTATGATGAGGAAAAAGAGATAGCTCTTGATGAGATTATTTTATAACCAACCTTGTCAATACAAAATTTTATCAATGAGCTTGAACCAAAGCTTGGCAATATGTTAGAAGGGATGAATGAGAAACTTAAATCTTGTGTAGAAATCATAGAGGAGAGAGTAGCACAAAATGAATCAAGTGATCAGAATAAGAGGAGGAAAAAGAACCAAGAAACCAGTAGGAACACTTTTTAACAAGATGGGGAAATGTTTATAGAAGAAGAGGCTATAGACTCAACCATTGAAGAGGAAGGTGAATGTGACATTTTCCTATATGAGCATCCAAAGGGCCATTGCCTAGTCTTGTTGCATCTACAAGAGTATTGGGCTAGTGCATTAAATCCAAAGTTTGTACAAAAGTACATGCCCAAGAGATTTTTTCTTCCATGTAGTAATTTTAGATAACCCCAAAACCGTATTGGGCTAGTGAGGGGGACTTATTACCAACCTCAACACTGGCATCAACCATAGTGGCAACAACCACAGTTGTGGGGGACGTCACCACCAAACTAGACATATCCTTCCTACCAAGTAAACCCACATGAATATTATGTTTAACATCATGTTTTTCCAACTAGTTCTATATCTTGTACCTTAAATCACTACTACCACTCTTCCGAATATCATTATCCTACAACATCTTATACAAGATCACCACCTCACACCTCTCACCCTACATCATATCCTCAATATTCTCACACTCACCTTCACCATATGTCACTTCCAACAACATAGGAAGGTTCAGCATCACAACATCAATGAGAGAATACCACTTGTGATATGAACATACACATAAATGATAACACTAGTAGATCTCAACCAAAGACTCAAAAATGTTCCTTCTAGAGGAAAGGTCGTAAGATAAAGCAAAACACTCATGGATCTACTACACACCTGAAACAACACAAGACTAATTTGATGCAACTATGTTCCTCACAAAAATGATGTCTCCTACCAATATGCAAAAGCCAGTAACCATTGCCACTCCAACACAAGACATAAATGATAAACCTAGCATGTCAAGAGATAGAAGAATCCATGCATCACCAATAATGATAAAGAATGTAGTTGTGGGTCGGAAGTTTAAAATACTAACACAACCCCTATACTAACCCACCATAAAGCTCAAGAACAAGTGTTTGAGAAAAAGCCAATCTACACAATAGTGACTAAACCAAAAGACATCGAATGGCATGAAAATGAGAATATAAAACTATCTCAAACATGTATGGAAGTAACTAATTTTCTTATCAGTTATGGAATTTTCTAATTCTTCATATGTTTTTCATTTCTTAATATTTTTCTCTTTTCTTGAGCCATTCTTTTTCTATTTTATTAATGTCCTTTATGTTTTTATTAATAAAATTGCCAAGTCATTATGTAGAAGTCAACACTATGTGTTGGGTTTATTATGCTATACTATTAAGATGATTGGGTAAGTAACTATGTAAAGTAGTGAGACTACTTCATCCATTCCTCCAGTTCACTGAATAAAAGGAATTTTTCATGGAAATAATTTAGTTTTTCTTTTATGAAACTAAAATTAATCAATGATCATTATATCTTAAGAAAGAGGAAATGACCAATTGGAAATGGCAAAGGATGTGACCATAAGGGTATTTTTTGGGGTCTCTTCTTGACTTCCTTCATGTGGTTTATGATTCATCTTGGAATGTATCATCACTCCCCCATCGACCAATAAAAAGAAAGCTTTGTCTTTCGATTGTGTGGTTCCAATCCAAAATAAAAATAAAAATTAAAAAAAATAAAAACAATAATGAAAATTCAAAGCACACCCCTTGGAAACAATAATGGGCTACAAGCACTAGTTATGATGTTGGAAAGACATGTTACCCATGCCTAAAGGCACCTCTCTAACTAAGGTCCTTCCTTCATTCTTCTCTTTTCTTCTCTTTTTAGAGTGATGATTGTTCTTTGTGGTCGTTATGGACTCATGGTGGTTAGCAAGAAGGAGCACATCAATGTGAGATTATTGTTCATGGTATGGACTTGGTATTGTTGGCACATTTAGCCATTTCATGGAACAGTTGGACTATCATATTTACAATTGGAATAATCAGTGTTTAAGAGTTTGAAAGTAAAACATATAGCTTGAATGTTGGTTGAAGATGTTTGGGAGTTATTCTTTATTAAATAAAATGCTGTTGAGGCCTTATTAGGATATGAAAATAAAGTGCCAAAATATCAAGAGTTTTATTATTCACATTATTCACCGGAACAAGCAGGAAGAAAGCGACTGATCTCTTTGCGCAAGACTAAAGGGTTTGAATGTGAATGCAGTAGTAAATTGCAAGATAAATTCATTCAGAGAACAGGGGATTTCAGAGCAAATGGGTTTAACTTGAATTCAGGGCAGAAAGAAATGATCAGCAATAAAATACTTGGGCAGTCCTAATTCTATTTCGAATTTCATCTGGCTTCACCAGGAAACTGCACAAAAATGAAAGAAAAATCCATTGTTGTTTCTCAAGAATGTAGTAATGGTAGCGGTTTTAATTCAAGTTAGAAAATCGTCACGGAAATACGATAAACCCATGCTAAAGCTGAAGTTTCTTGCTGAAATTTATTTTTGTGGCAAAGAGATTACAATCAGGAAGAAAGGGGGCAGAAAATTTGCAGAAAAAAAATGTTTTGAGAAGGGCAGCCGTTGTTTAAAATTTGGGGCTACGGTGGCCAGAAAACAGAAACAAAAATATCAGTATTTTCTTCTTCCGCCTAAAACCAGAATTACGCTCTTGTATTTCTGCACAATTTACGGCAACAAGATTGTTCTATCAGCGCCCTAAGCGGGCTGGTTAAACCGACGCAGTTGCCAGAGACACTTGCACAACGCGCAGAGGAGATTTGATAACCCAGGGCCACATATACGGCACGGCCAAATAGCGGATGGATGCATTGGTTTCTTCTTCGTTTGCAGGCAGCACAACTTCCGCCGCGTGGGGCACCCATATGGATCTTGAATTCACGCCGGAAATGATGAACCGCTGTACCCTTTTTTTTGGCAACCATGAGCACCAGCAACCGCCAGAAAGGCCCGCGTTATCAATCCGTTCTTGCTTGCTGTTTTGCTGATATTTCTGTAACAGACTTATTTCGGATTCGAGTTGCAGAGAACAAAGGAGAAAAGCCAGGGTCGGTGTTGTATGTTAAACTCCGCAGGTGTGGCCGTGTTCAACAATCCGCGATCGCAGGAGTTAGCACCGGAACGGGTTAAAGTACGTGGCAGTTTCTACCGATTTTGTGCAAAGGTTTGGAATGTAAAAAAAAAAATATAAACCATCCGATGGCGCCCACTGTTATGCGCGATTTTTACCAAGGAAGACAAAGATTTTAGCCACAAACTTTGCCGCTTACATTTGCACCAAAGTACATATGAAATTATCACTAATCTATAACTTCACGGGAGTATCGGTGGTTTAAACACCAAAACAAGTTAACCAAAATATATATATACATATTATGACCATTAAAATACCTATAATGTGAAGCCTTGATTTAGAGACTTGCCACCAATTATCCCAAGTTATGAAATATATTATTGCCCATTAGAAATTTGATTATCCTATAAAGTCCTCATTATATTAAAGTTAGTATAAAATGCTCCTCATTTTATGCATAACTTCCTAACTCCCTAACCACCTAACCTTCTCCTAACTTGTTGGACAAGTAATCTTCTGATTGGTTAGTCTAATTACTTGAGAGAGAAGTTAGGAGAAATATTTGAGTTATTTTTGATATTTTAAATTTGACATCTCATTTGAAGAAGCAAAATAAAAGGGACATATATGTACGGAGTAAGTTGCAACTATAGCTTGTAAGGGACATAAAGATTGTATTTTAATTTTATACCAAGGCCACTTGTCAACCTCTTTTATCTCTTTGGTGGTTGCAACCACCCAAAAATTGTTGTAACTTACCTAACTTGTTGAGCAAGTAACCTCCTAACTTGTTGGGCAAGTAGTCTTCTGATTGTTTGGCCAAGTTACTTTGGAGAGAAGTTAGGTGAGATATTTTCAATATGTAACTTCCCTACCTACCTTGGAAACCTATAAAAAGGCTTCAGGGGGGAATTGAAAATAAAAGGGGGGGGATCATCATTTGGAGGACTTTGGGAGAGGATACTCGGAGTCTCATACATCATATTTTGAAGGCTACTAGTTAGCACTTGGGCTCTTACTTGAAGACACTTCGAGTCTTGGGGGAGAAGAGCATTTGTAAATAAGAAAGCGTGAATGATTGCTTGCAAGATGGCTTGCTAAAATAAATATTTCAGCCTCTTTTTCACTATCCTGTGAGTTATGCATTTCATTTTTTGTTTTTTTTTAAATTGCTTAGCTAGTGGTTTAGATAGTATCATCCTTGGTGAGTAATTTTGGGATTTTTAGATTGCTCTTATTGTTCTTGTTGCCCAATAGAAATTTTTGTTAAAATTTTGTCATAGAAG
>MNCI01020783.1:62101-76609 GCA_015680685.1 Gnetum montanum | reverse complement strand
ACGATTTTTGGTAGCACAATAGGATTGTCTTGAAGATATCGCTTGGTTAAGCCTTGGAAGTTTGAACAATTCATAGATATTGAATTTGGAATAGCTTTATTGCGAAGTGTTTACTCGTGTCATTTTACCTTGTTTAAATATTTGAGGTCCACAAAAATCTGCTTTCTTTTCTATCTATTTCCATCGAATCTTGTTCTATTTCTAGTTTTCTTGTGGAACTATCTCTCTCTCTTAGGAGAAAATTAGGAGTAGATTTGCGGAGTTGTGCTGAAATGTTTATGCAAAATTTGACTTGTTACAAGCAGGTATTATAAGGACCACGTAGACTAGGTAGTTGAACAAAATAGGAAACTTTCAACAACTCACAGTACTTGATGAAGCTGGCTGAATCTCTTTAAAAGTAAGTCATTTGTAGTTTACACACACGCAATCATTACATTTCTCACAACTGCACGCCGCAATAGCACATACACATACTCACGTTAACTACTGAGTTATTTGGAGGTATCTGAGCCTTGGTGTTGCCAGAGACCAGCAGGCACCTGAATCCTGTTCGAGGACACTCGTTGGCGGTCGTGTCCCAAACGGTCGCCAACAGGTATTATCTTGGATGAATAGGTATGTTGATCATTTTAATCACACTTATCACAAGAACCTATTATGGACATGATCAAGGATCTTACATCCCAATCTTTGCAATCCCTTCTTATTCCAATATTCACCTCACTATTTCATGCAACTAGGAGCCTTTTGGTTTTGTGTAGTATAGTACAACATCCTAATCACAATGGTTATGTGTTGTTTGGGAGAAAGACATGATCTGCAGTTAAGTTTTAGGGTGCTCATAGACATCTATAGAAGTGGTTATGTAAGGGAAATATGGAAAAAGCCTGCTTTAGGGAGGATCCACTTGCATAAATTTTTTTGATCATGGCTTTGAACTAACCTTCATATCTTCCAAAACATTAATGACCATTTTTCTGAATTTATGCATGATTTTTGGAATATTTCTCATCTATTTCATTAATTTTCCTACTTTTCTATTTCCATATACATTAATATTTCTTGGTCATTTTCTAAATTAGACCTTTGGTTTCAATTATTCAAACACCTATGTGCTTTTAGAGTTATTCTTATTAGTCATGAGCGCTAGGGATGCCTACCTTAAATTTTTCCAACATCCTATTTTTGAAAATCATAGTAACTAATAGTAATTGATCAAAATAATGTGAATAGCTTGATGATTTTAGTTACCTCATAGCCTTGGGCATAGTGTGTTGTAATCACCTTGTGCTTAAAAAAAACTAAGGGATCTGAAAAGGGTTGATTATTAAGAAAAAAATTTACCAAAATTGATGTTGATTCTTTGGTGACTATAGGTGATGCTAAAAGATACACTTTAGGAAAAAGGTTTTTTACCAAGAACAAAAATAAAGCCAAGAGAGGGACAATGAAGGATATGCCCATGGGCAAATCATAGGACATACAAGATAGAAGAAATTTCGGTCCATCCTTTAAGAATGATCTACATAACCAAAGAAGCATTGACATAACAATTTAGGTTGGAAGTTTGCCACCACTAGCTGCAACAAGAAGAATCATCTTTAGCAGATTCTTAAAGGACATCAACAAATTTTGTAATCTTCAATGTCTATCTAGTCTGTTTGTTACTCTATCATTTTTTATGCATCCACTTAAATAAAATTTTGTAATATAGCACTCAAAGTCAGTCGATAGTTTGCATATCAACTAATAATCCCATACCTTCCCAATATTTTATAAGGAACTTATTCCTCATTTTTTTTAAGTTGAGGATGAGTTTTCATTTAGTTGTGGGGGTATCATGAGTCATGATTAGCCTAGCCTTCACATTGAAGCCTTAACATTAGATCCTTTTCATTTCATGAATTGCTATTTTCTATCTACTCTGACATCGAGTTCATGACGTCAAGGCCTAGCTGTGATGTCAGGTATCCGATGTTGGGGTATACACTTTAGCCTATAAATATAGTGGCTTGACTCCTATTTAGAGTTAATTTTTAGTAGCTTTTCATAGTTTCATAGTCATGAACGTGATGATGGATGGATGCTTGTTCAACTTTTTAAAAAATCTGTTTTCTTATAAAGCAACGAAGCCCACCAGCACATGGACAATGGCCATATGCAAGCTCATGGTGCTCTGGTTTTACTTTCCCCTTCATCATGACTAGCACCAATTTTCTAGTGTCTGAAATGTTTTCGATCATTGTAGGTGAGATGAGTTATTGGGTTCTGCCTAATTTAGTTAAGTTATGTATTTTTGTAATGCGGTCATCTTCAACGTGGCCCTATGGTGCTACTCACAAGTAGTCCCTAGGGTGCTACTCACAGTTAGTTGTTGAACAAAAGTATTAGCAGACCTAATTTGTTATAAATTTGGTTGAGGCTTGAGGCTTAAATTCATTTTTAGAAATATTGGATTGAGTAACAAAAGGATTTCATTTTATTGTTGTCATTTTGGTTGTTGCAGAAATTATATGTTTGGCTAGATTATGGCTCCAAAGTAAGGAAATGGATTCAAGCCCTCCATACCTTTTCAAATTTTCTTACTTCAATTTAATGGTGATATTTCAATCTTCTGTGCAATTTTTAAGCATTAACAATATTTTTGATTTACATTGTACTGGTTCTATATTTTACAATGTATTTTTATGATATATGAAATTTAATTTTTTTAAAAAACTAATATATTTAAATTTTCTCTATCATGTCCTGGCTATGAACCTGTCCCTATATTTTCTTGAGGCACACGTGCAAAACACATTCAGAATCACGAATCCTCGATTCCTGGCTTCGACAAATCAGATTCTTTTGATGCATAGACTAAACCCAAATCCAGAAGTTATTATCCCCACCGACCCCAACCCACCACACTGTGTTGAAAATCAGAAGATGAGATCCAAGTACCTTTTAGTGAAAAGAAAATTAAGAAATTGACCAGCTTAGATTTCTGTGGAAATTAAGGTAGAAACATATCTCCCAAACACTCATAAACATCATTGGCAACATCAAACGGGGCAATGGCCATGTGCCTTATAATGTGAATTATACACCATGGACGTTAGGAATAATGTAATCAATAGTTACAAGGAGACTCTATAGTGGTGGTTTCACATGTCTTGATTTCTTTGTTTGGTCTTTTGAGGTTGATTGTAGGTTTGGCTCTGCAATAGAGTTTCAATAGAGTTTCAGTTGGAATAGGTTCAAGCTTTTATCTTTTCTTTACCGGAAAGCTTCTATTTGCACAAGTTATTCATACCACAATAACATGTAGAACAGACTTGTTTGTGGTTTTAGAAGAGCTTATACTGTCAATGGCTTTTCTTAATGCTACCTAAGCTTTTAATTTTGGTGTTGCCCTTTAGAATCAAATTTTGGTTCTACATAGCTTGCTTAAAATGGTTTGACTAGCCCAACATCACGTATGTTCAAAGCTTTTAATCTAGATTAGCTCTTAGTTTTAGCTCTAAAACTAATTTTGGGTCTATAAAGATTGCTAAAACTGGTTCAAACACATCAACTTTTTTTAAAAAAAATTTATTATCAAGACTTGGTGAGGCTGAGCTAAGCAATTTAGAGCATGTGAACGAAAAGAATTTTAATCCAGATCAAAACCATTTTTTGGTTCTACAAAAATTTGTGAAAATGTTTTTGTCATATTAGGGCTTTTCTTTCATATGCATAAGCTTAGTTAAAAAGCTCATAAAAAAAAAATCTTTGGAGCCATTTTTTGCATTTATTGGGCACCTTACAGTATTAGCTCATAGAACCATCCTTGAGAACCAATTTTTATTTTTAGAAAACTCTTCCAAAATAAATCTGCCATGTTATCAATTTTATTCCACATGTGCAAATTTTTTTTTTCTTAATCCATGAGAATCAAAAATCAATAAAATCTGTTTTTCCAATTCTAAGAAAGCTAGAACGTGTTTTGTATGTGTGCCTCAAGAAAAAGTGGGGACAGGTTCATAGTGGGATGTGATAGAGAAAATTTAAATATATTAGTTTTTTAAAAAAATTAAATCTCATATATCATAAAAATACATTGTAAAATATAGAACAAATACAATGTAAATGCAAAATATTGTTAATGCTTAAAAATTGCACAAAAGATTGCAATATCACCATTAAATTGAAGCAAGAAAATTTGCAAAGGTATGGAGGGCATTGAATCCATTTCCTTACTCTGGAGCCATAATTTGGCCAAACATATAATTTCTGCAACAACCAAAATGACAGCAATAAAAGAAAATCCTTTTGTTACTCAATGCAGTATTTCTAAAAATGAATTTAAGCCTCAAGCCTCAACCAAATTTATAACAAATCAGGTCTGCTAATACTTTTGTTCAACAATTAACTGTGAGTAGCACCCTAGGGACTACTTGTGAGTAGCACCATAGGGGAACCTTGAAGATGACCGCATTACAAAAATACACAACTTAACTAAATTGGGCTGTAGCACCATAGGGGAACCTTGAAGATGACCGCATTACAAAAATACACAACTTAACTAAATTAGGCACAGCCCAGTAACTCATCTCACCTACAATGATTAAAAACCTTTTAAACACTGAAAAATCGGCACTAGTCATGATGAAGGGGAAGCTTCCATGAGCTTGCATATGGCCATTGTCCATGTGCTGGTGGGCTTTGTTACTTTATAAGCAAACAGATTTTTAAAAAAGTTGAAGCATCCATCCGTCATCACGTACATGACTCATGACCCATGACAATGACCCTGTTTTGTTTTTTCTTTTTTCAGGAGAGATGAGAAAAAGAGCAAAAACCAGCAATGAACAATAAACACGCGTCAATGTGTGAGTCATGGCAGAATCTTTGATGCTCCCAAATGAAAATGCAATGTTTTCCTGGCATGCCCGGTCCAAAACATTCCGTATGACCCATATCCCTTTCGGCCTTCGGTTACCATAGTAGCCCTTTCGTGATTTGTGTGTGTTTGTTTATTTATTGGTACTCCCGATGCCATGAATCTTGATTGCTTGCTTGCCACTTAATGAAATGAAATTTTTGGTATGATTCAGAACAGGAGAAGATATGTAAGATTTTAATGCAAAATGCAGACATTGCAAGAACTAAACAGGCCAGAACAATAAGAACAATACGAGGCAAGGCAAGGCCACCAGGCGAGGCAAGGCAAGGCCACCATTTCAATGTACATGTACAAATCGAGACAAAATTTCATTGGAAATTATGAAATACATACACATTGTGAATTTAATGCGCTTACGTACGCACCCGAATCAAACCCCAACAGTTTGTTAACATTTCTCGGGAATCGCAAATCTCGGGCGCATAGGTTATAGTCATTGGTTCTCCACAGATAGGAGTCCAAATCTGTCATCTTCATGATAGCGTTACCTGAGTGGCATGGGAACATAAAACTTTTTTCAACCATTAACTTCTTACTGAATTTTTCTGCCCGTGACAGAATTAACAAATTATTGAGGAGAGCCGGAGAGGGAATGCAAAACCATTAACATATAGCAGTCTAAAAGTAGCGGGAAAAAAACTTTTTAAAATTCATTACAGTAAAGTGAAATCATAAACTATATTTAAATATCACCATGATTATATATAAACAGCTTACGATGAGCAACAATATTAAACCGTAACAACTTAACAACTTGATGTGTACAAGCCTCCTGGGCTGAGTTGGGCGTATCTGGTTTGTGCAGAGTTTCTATGTGTTTTCTGTTTTGACATTGATTTTTTCCATTTTACATGTTTCCGCCTACAATAACACATTCTGGACCTAGTAGCAGGGAATCCCTCTTGCAATGAGATTACGTTCGTTGAGTCTCAAGAAAAAACCAAACAAACCACTAAGTGGCCTGCTGCTATTAATTCTTTTTGTTCCATTGCTAACAACATCCATCTAAAACTCTACTTTAAGGAGAACAATTACTCCTGCGACGTGCTGATGCTGCTGAATTTGTTTACAAAAGTGAACTTCTGTTGTATTTTAGTGCTAAAATACAGCAGTACCTTATCACAGCTATTGTATCATTGGTATCTTTAATATTGCTGATGGATGTGCTTGCAATTCATAACTTTTTAATTAATTTAAAGTTTTGTAACTTAAAGTTATTTTACAATCTACACCTTAGAGCTTTCAAATCAAAAGTATGTACAATTGTTTTAGTAAAGTTGTAGAAGAGCTAGATGTGTAGGGTGAAAATCAATCCATTTGCTATTCAAGAGAAATTACATCCCAAGGTATATAGTGTACATGATATATTAGGGAGTGAATTGGAACCTAAAATAATTTTACTATAGATACATTATTAGAATCTTTTAATTAAATTAGAACTTCATAACTCAATGTTACTTATTAAAATGGAATGCATGACTTAGATACTTCTAAATCAAGATAAATTCACTTGTCCAAAATATATTGGTAGCAATGAATCCTAAGAATAATAAATATGTTTAATAGTTAAGTACCTATGATACTTTTCTTATATAATTAATATTGGTACCTTGAATAGCTCATATCATGATTGATTAGAGATTTGTCAATTTTTTCTAAAGAAATTGTTGATGCATAAATTTTGGTTGCACCAACACATGGGGAAAAACTCATTTGAGGAGACTATTGCCTAGGGTGCCTTTCATATGGTATGAAAACCCAAGAATAGTCTTAGTTGAAGAGGACTACGTGGTCTTTTAAAAATAATTAAAAAAAATAGAAATTTTAATTGGAATGAGCATCTCAAATTTGAGAATACAAAAGGTAACCAAAATAAGTTTTCCCTGCTTTCCAACTACTACCATCATTCACCATTGGTCCATTGTGGGTGTTTCCATAGCCAATACTACTTGTAGCTGTCCAACGAGGAAGAGAAAAAGAAAAGGTTGGATGAAGGGGCTCACTAACACATCTCTAACGCATAGATAGAACATGCCCCGTCACTAGCACGAAAAAGAAAAAATTGTCCTTATTTGGAGAACCCTGTTGCAGATGCACTGCTTGCCAAAAATAGAATGGAACTATATAAACCATGCTTGCAACTACTGTTATCAACTACTACAACATCATAGAAGAGAGAGAGAGAACAAGCCATCAAATCCCACTCTCATGTGCCAGTAGACATGTTGTTGTCTCTAGTCCTATGTCTACCATCGTCATGGGTCAGCTGCAAAAAGCAAAAAGAAAATTGCCACCTCTTGTTTTCCTGCTAATATTGTTGACCATTGTTCACGCAACTCTACCACTACTGACTGTTGCCAGTCCATTGCCAAAAATAAAGAAATAAGACTACAAAATCAACCTACCACACTTGCCATCTGTACATGTTAGCTGCATCACTGTCACCCCAAAAAAAAAAGACAAGAGAAAGAAAAAAAATCATTGTCCACTAGGTTTTCAGCTCTTGGAGACCCCTTTCCCATCTACGTGCACCTCAATTGAGAGAGACAAAGCTATTTGGAAAAAGAGCCAAATTTGTTAAGGAGGCCCTTATCCCCCCTCCCAATATCTTCTTTGCTCTCTACTTTATATCCACCGCTCTCTACTTTATAGCCACCTGCTAGTGGCCTTTTACCTTTTTCCACATCAATCCACCTTCTTGCATATCGGTGCATCTCCCTACACTTTAGTTTACCTTCCCACATGTTAGTCCATCTTCTCGCACATTAATATTGCTAGTTGAAATGATATATTTTATAAGATAGTTTTGTTGATTGTGGCTTTATGTAATAGCATGAACAAGGTTGGCCACAACAGAAATATATTCTCAAATAATATAATGATACATATTTCTCATCTTCTAGTAGTAGTAAACACAATCAACATATTTTGTCATCATGTTGCTTAATATACTTGATGAGTGGTGAGGTACCCCTACACTCAACCATACGAAATGAGCGTAGCACGCGTGATCTGGTTGAACTTCACAGACTAAATGCCTAAACGCCCCATGGAACACTTGGGGTTAATCATTCGTTGTCTTCCCATACTTACTTGTTGTTGTCACGGTGTATGGTTAAGTAAGTCCAAGGTATACGATTTTTTTGGTATTTTATAGATTTATCTCCTATGCTAAACAGTGAAGGGTTGAGAAACTAAAAATAATTCTAACTACAACACTAAGTCCTAGCGTTAGCATCTGTTCCCACTTGCCGTACATACCCCGAACTGTGCAACTGTGGCTACCAAACGCTAATCGTTACTGGGATTACCACACGTAACGCATGTGCTCGAAGTGGTCATACTGAGGCACCTAACTAGCCTAGGTGTGACAAGCAGCCGATTCCTTGACTAGCCGTACACATCAGTAGATGCTCATAATCAAGTTGTACTTGTCCCACGTTCTAGGAGGAAAGGGTGAGAGAATCTACTCGTGATGAGTAGCTGATTCCTTGGTTAGCCATACGCATTCGTCAACGCCCCTAACCAAGTCGTACTCATCTATGTTACTAGGAAAGCAATAAATAACATTAATTAAACCTATCCATGCACTACAAGGTTTATCAACAAAGCTCGTCTTTATTACCATACACAACTTGCATTCAAGTACAAAGCTGCTTGAATAAAGAACCGTTCACTTGGGGGACTCCTACTCTGGGCACATGGAAAATATTCTATCTCTGGGGTGATCAATCCGCCAGAGCTTCGCTACTTTATGCCTAGGATTAGAAATGAAGGGAGTGCTGCCTCTTATTTATAGATTTGGTGGCGGACTGCAATATCCCGTACGCGATATCATAGGGAACGACATGATATCGCAGGGGATGCAATATTGTGGTGGCCGTGATATTGCGTACGCGATATCGTAGCTTGTGCATATCGCATCTCATCATACCCCCATGATTGAATGAAAACTCGTCCTCGAGTTATTTAAAATAATATCAGGTAGGTATGGGATTATTGAGAGGAATGGAACTAATGGAATCACATGTGAACGGATCATTATTACAAGACTTGACAAGACTGGTGTTCATGACAACAAGGGTGAACACCTTATTACAATGACATCAGGCCACAATTGGTAGGTGAGAGAAAAGAGGAGAGAGAATAGAAGAGAAGAAGAGAGAAGAGTCTTGCTGCTGCCAACGCCTAGATTACGCCTTCCATTATCCATCCATAAGCACATCATCAATTCTACTCCTTGCATAGCTTCTTCAGCATTTCTCCGTTTCAAGTATTTGCTCCAGATCCATTTCGTTGTTGTATGATTGCCATCTGCACACACACCACAATCATATATTAGCAAGGGTAATTGAATCATTAAGTAATTAATACCTTGCTTCGGTGTAGGTTCATTGGCTAGGTTGTGGTATGGCTGATATGGACCTAGGAAAATGTAGATGATGACTACCAAAGGTGTAGGGGTTAAGAAGAAAAATGAAAAAATTCAGGGCTTAGGAGAAAAATTGAAAATTCAGGCCCCGTACCCCCTTGACTAATCATGAACCTCTAGTAGTGTTAGAATGGAGAAAGAAAAGGAGTAAGACAGATATGTAAAAAGGGAAAACTATGGCATCAATGAAATGGATGTCAAGATGGAAATGAACAAAAAGAAAATTAATTGCAAAATGTTAAAGAAAAGAAGTTAACGAATGTTTCAAATAGGAATGTCAGTGGGTCCTCCCCAAAGCAAGCTCATGCCCTTAATGCCCTGACAAATCCCACATTCAAAGAGTCCGTAGGCTTTGGGAATGTCATTTGGAACAAGAGTTAAAGTCATAACCACTAGAATTTACCAAAAAGAAAACAATGCATCAACCAAAATATATACACTAATGATACAACGACAATGAGGTCAACAATGGAGAGAAGGATGGAGAGAAGAGAAAAATCCTCACATTGATTTTTCTTCTTTTTCTTTTTTTGTGTTTTGTGTTTTTATGCGTGGGGACCACCCATGAAAAGACTTCTTATTTTTATTGTCTCTGCTTTCGACAATTGCATGACATTGGAACGGTAAGAAAACTCAAGAAGAAAACACCCAAGCACCCAAGTGAATGACCAACACAAAAGCATCAAGTTTCCTTGAAGTCACACCCTTTGCAATCCTTGAGTCCTTTCTTAGTTTGAGAAATACCCAGTCACTTGTTCATTAAAGTTCTTATTGGAAGGGAACTGTACATTTCCAAGCCAAGAGAAATCATAGACTTTGATGGATGAATGGATGAAGTGATCTCATTGCCTACCATATCAAATGAATATACCTTAGTATCAACAATGTAACTTAAAGGTAAAAACCAAACATTAGCAATCAATATGAAAATAGTTCATACCATTGGTCTGAACACTTGTTGGGTGATGAACTTACAGGGTGGATACACACACACACACACACACACACACACACAAAATAGAAAAGTACAATGATGTTGTAAAACAAAAACATGAAAAGTTAAAGAAATTTGTAAAACAAAAACAAAAGAAATTAAAGAAATTTGTAAAACAAAAATGTGCAAAACAAAAATGTTGTAAAAAAAACATGTAAAACAAAAATTGAAAAAGAACTGAGGGCCCCATATGGTTAGCATAGGTGGCCGTCTCCCCCATGACTAAGTTGTAAGGGAGAGATATGAAATAGTGAGCGTCTATTTGAATTTCTAAGAAGTGCCCAGCTTCTTCCAATTGATGATCTTAAGTTGAGCGGTGGAAGTTGGTGATGCTCACATTCCAATGTGTCCATGCCATGGTTGTTGGCATGAGTTTCCTTTGTTCGTTCCATGCATATTTGTTTTCCCCTATGAGAAGCTATCAACCATGCGGTGTCTACTACTTCTTGTGTGGTTGCTACATATAGGCATCTTTGTTGTAGAGTTTCTTGGGCACAACTGTTACATGGAGACATTTCCTCCATGTCATCACCCGATGAATCACTATATGTGATGCATGGAACTATCCTCTTCTCGATCTTTCCAAGTATGTTTATCTTAGATATTTCCAAGGAAAGATCACGGATCCTAAGGCATGTGTCTACTGTACTTAGCGATGCCCTTCCCATTATAATTAGGAAGTACCCTTTGTTGTTGTTAACTTCGATCACCAGAAAGTCAGCTGGGTAGGATGAACCACACACAGTTGTAATAACATCCTTCACCAATTCTAAGAAAATGGTGATGGACTGGTCTGCCAGCTCTAGTTGGATGTTACTCTTCTTAAGTTGTGGCAGGTTCTAGGCATGATACATCTTTTGTGAAATTAAGTTGACTCTGGAACCTAAGTCAAGAAGAGCTCGATGTGATGCATTTCTAGCAATCTACAAATAAATAAAGGGACACCCAGGGTCAGTTAGTTTCCTGGGAAGGTGGCCTACCTTGATCCAGTTAGTTACGGTATGTGTTAACATAACCGTATGCGTTACGCTCTTTTGGACTAAAGGGTTCTCCGAAGCATTAGTGGTTAGAGGCCTATACATGTACCCATCTGCTTGTTATTGTGAGAGTTTGTCTGGGCTCCTAGTTCTAAAAAAGGATCTCCTCTTTGTACAATTGTCGTTAGAACTAGCACCCGATTGGATATTTACATGCTGAATATTTATAGCTCTCGCGGTGTTACGTTGTTGCGGTTGGGTAGGCAATTCCCCTTACATTGTTGGAACAGGTTGTATGGGAACTATAGGTGGAAGAGGTGCAAGTGGAGTTAGAGGATGGACTGAATGTGAGATATCTCCTATAGGAGAAGGAGTCCTCTTGAAGTACTCTCAAGCTTGGTAGTGAAATTCAGGGTAGTGTGACCCATAGAGTCACTTGGAGAAACTGGCTGCTACACATAATAACCATAAGGATCAGGCTACCGGTAAGGGTATTGATGTGTTGGCGGTGGCATCCCCCATGAATATGGGTATTGCCACTACTGGTGTTGTCTACTGGGTTGTGGAGGCGTTCCACTTGGATAATATGTTAAGGGTTGATGGAACTGCCTTGGGTTACATTGCGGGTAAGGTAACCTTCGGGGTGTTTGTCGTTGATTAAGTCTTGGATTTAATGCATACACCCCAGACTCCTGCAGATGTGAGATAATTGGGCAACATCCCTTAGGATGGTCATAGTAGCAAACCTCACATCCACTTTCATTGTCTGAATCAGAATTTACAGCCTCATCGGAGATAGGAATTTTTCCCTTACCCTTCTTATGTGCAGGGCTTAAGTTTCTCTACTTGGTTTTGCCTTTGTCACTACCTTATTCTACCTTAGACTCTTCTACGATTTTTAAGACTATTTCTATTCTTGAGTCTAAGGAATCCCACATTTGGTCTACCTTAGCTGATACCTCGGTTGTTAACTTTTGGATCAGCACAGTTTTTTGATTCACCAACTCTTCGACTGGTGACTCATCCTCCTCATCATAGAATTTCATTCCCTTCTTGCGAAGGGAGGGATTGTGGTTGTATTCTTCTACACTTTCCCTCTTATGTAGCTCACCCTCTTCTTGTGCTACTTGTTCCAACAAACTTTCAACTTCATGGGCTCTCAATTTGGAAAGTCTCCCTTGGGCATAAGTCCTAAGAGTTCTTCTCGTTTCATTTCTTAGCCCATCCACGATGTGGCAAAGCTGATCCCTCTTAGCATACCCATGGCCCAAGCAATGATGTAGTAGTGTATATTAATGGGCCATGGGAGCATCCAAGGGTTTGTAAGCACCTTTTTTCCAGCCTTGGATCTGCTTACACAAATTGAACACTTTGGAGTACATCTGATATTTGTTGTTGAACAATTCAAGCATTGCACTCCACCTCCTAATGGTTTCTGATTCCAAGGACCGGTATGAGCTCTCTGCTTCTTTAGTGAGTGTCCTTGGGAACAACTTGAACTTTTTCCACTCATTATCTATATTTTGCAAGGCACAGGCATCGTGGAATGCCTATAAATGATGTTGAGGATCAGCGTTGTATCCCTCTTCAAAATGTGGGATATTATTTATGTCCAAATTCTTGATCCTACTATCCTTTAAGTGCCTTGTGGGGATCCTAACTGCCTTTGTGATATCTAGCATGCTTTGGGTTACGAGTAGGGGTTCTTCATGATCATCTCTATCATGATGTATGTGATGTCTATGTGGTGGTTCCCTACTCTCCCTACATCCTTGCCCTTGCCCTAACTCCTCTCAACCTTCCTCTTGAGGTCTTTCATCTTTCGTTTTACTTTTACCCTCTCTGTTATGCTCATAATGGTTGCTCCCAAATGTGGAAGGAGAGTGTGAATGATGAAATGAAGGAGAAGAGGAAGAGGATCCATCACTGTGGCGATGTTTCTTACTTTCTCTTTGGCTTCTTTGGTCCCAATCGTTGTAACGATCTAAGTGTTCATCCTTAGTGTAAGTGGTTGTTCCTACCGTGAACAATTGGTGCTCACGGGGATCAGAGCCTGTCGCATGTACAGTTGATCGAAGGCCTTGATGCCTAACCTCTTCACCATTGTGAGGAGGAGGAACCCATTATGAAGGTTTCCTCGTCTCCTATTTCACTAAAGACATGGGGGACCTTTCCCTTCAACAATGAATGTTGGCTTTCCTACCTTTCATCCCGAATAAGTTGGGCATTTGTGGGATGATAATCCCTTGTGTCAAAGTTATCCAGAATGTATTCTGCAAATAGTTCTTGCATTCCCATCTATGCTAAAGCATAGAAAATCATGTTAGGGATTGATCAATTTGGGGTAACATGATTTTACTTTGAAAATCTCTCCATCGCAGTTTCTCATCTTGATGGAGAATAAAAGTAAAGTCAGGGACATACTCATTAGGATGAGTATATGTCACCTTAGATTGTTTAGGATATGGCTAGTCTAGGTTATATGTGTGATTCTGACTGTCTTCTGTATCATCCTTAGGTGAGTTAATTTTGTGAGAAGAAGCCATTCTAATGCTGTGCTATTCACCGTTATTTCTGTTCTTGATTAACTGATTAACCTGAAGGTTCATTAAAGCTCACAATAATGTGAGTGATATCCCTTATGTTATAATTGGTGTAAAAACACTTAGTCCCCAGCAACGGTGCCAATGATGAGTGGCAAGGTACCCCTACACTCAACCATACGAAATGAGCGTAGCATGCATGATCCGGTTGAACTCTGCAGACTAAATGCCTAAATGCCCAATGAAACACTTAGGTTTAATCATTTGTTGTCTTCCTAGAGTTACTTGTTGTTGTCACAATGTATGGTTAAGTAAGTCTGAGGTATATGATTTTTTTGGTATTTTATAGATTTATCTCCTATGCTAAACAATGAAGGGTTGAGAAACTAAAACTAATTCTAACTACAACACTAAGTCCTAGCATCAACATCCATTCCTACTTGCCGTACATACCCTGAACTATGCAACTGTGACAACCAAACGCTAATCATTACTGGGATTACCACATGTAACGCACGTGCTCAAAGTGGTCATACTGAGGCACCTAACTCACCTAGGTGTGACAAGCAGCCAATTCCTTGACTAGCCATACACATCTGTAGATGCTCGTAATCAAGTTGTACTTGTCCAAT
>MNCI01020783.1:4068-61823 GCA_015680685.1 Gnetum montanum | reverse complement strand
CGGCGGCCGTGATATCGCGTACACGATATCGCGGCTTGTGCATATCGCATCTCATCAATACTATATTTTAATTTTAGCTCAGAAGTGGTGTAATCCTATTCTTGATTTGCTAAATAGTGCTTTATGTATATTTGAATTGTTGCATATAGATGTCTTGATTTATCTTGCCTGTCACCTCAAATGTTTTGCTGATATAACTCAAGTTCTTTTTTATATTTGTGTTCATTTTCCTATCTTTTTAAAACTTTCTTCATAACAAATTTCTAAGATTGTTCTAAATTTATTATTATATTAATATTTTAATAGTTCATTTTTATAATCCCTATTATTGAGAATTTTGAATGATCTCCCTTGAAATGTTATTACTATTTTTATTATTCAAGTAGAAAAATGTTAAAAAACTAATACATTGATTTGGATTTCTAAATTTTTTTTAAATTTATTATTACATCAATATTTCAATACCCCATTTTTATTATCATAATATTCCTTCATAACATCATCCTTATTATTGAGATTTTTGTATTATCTCCCTTTAAACCCTATTGCTATTTCTATTATTCAAGTAACAAATTATTACAAACTAATACATTTTTTTAGCTTTCAACGACAATAGATTAGCTTTTACTAAAAGTATTGTAGATGGGACTTGAGTTTTCCTTTTAAATTCATTTACTAATAACTATTTTTGATGTTTTTTAGTTTTCTTCAATAATTCCTAATTAAAGATCTAGGTCCACAATCCACATTGTAACTTCTAAAATGGTTTGAAAAATATATTTTTAATTATCCAAGTCTAAATATTGTCATTTCTATAATTATTCTTCATTATATATAAAACCTTATAGCCAATACAATTTCATGTTATATACAATGCTTCCAATTATAATTTTGAGCATTCTACCTTGAAATATATGTGATGAATTGTGTTTTGCTAGGCCTTGATATCGGATCCTTGATATCAGGTACGCGATATCGCATCCTGGATAACGATATCGAATATACGATATCGTGATTCCTATGTATGCCTATAAATACCACCTTTGGCCTCACAGGAAAAGGGGGAAGTTGGTAAGTGTAAGTGTAGTGTCTTTTTTGTCAATTTTTAATTTGTTTCAGTTCTTTCCCCAGTGCATGCCCATAGTGTGATGATTGTAATTGTATGGAACTTTTATTCGACTGTGATATACTTGGACACGCACATGATCAACAATAAAGATCAAGATTACTCCATCATTGTAGCATTCACTTAATTTTTAATTGTTTAATTATTATTATTATTTATTATTTTCTTCGTTGATATTTCTTTATCGTTATTTGCTATTCCTATTATTAAATTTGGAATGAATACAACTTGATCACAAACATTTAACTATAACTACTTGATAACCTAGTAGCATATCTAGGAGTGCTCAAGTAATATGTGCTTGGTAATCCTAGAAGTAGCACACGAGGTCCAAGATGCGCACGAATGATTAAGGACGAATGCTCATCACACTTAAGCTAGTTTAGATTTTGCTTCTTATTGCTTATTAGCTTAAAATAAGATTATTTTCCATTTTCTTTAGGAGTAGCACTAGTTTAGGATCACATCATTCGCCTCACTCTCGACTAAACTATACATGACCAAGTAAATATTAGTCTAGGTGGGAAGATAGCGAACTACAATCAACATGTAACTTTCTAGATGCCACAACTAGTCCGTTTACNTGTCCTTGTCGGGGACGATGCTAGTCATTTAGATTAGTTACATAATCCAAGATTGTTGTAATGAAGCCTTGATGATATATCTTTTAAAAATAAAGTAATTGCAAATAAGTGACACAAAAATTCACAACAATGTCTCTCTCACAATTCTATGATAATGCAAAAACTAGTAAGAAAATTCATTAGAGAACCAATGAATTATATAATGATGAAAACAAATTTTGGAGTATTCAATCTTATGCAGGGATTCCCTATGCTCATAAACATGCCTATGGTATTCAAGGGCTCTTGTCATCTAACTTTGACACTGCTTTGATGTCAAGTTGTGGCATGGATGATCATCTTTCAAGGAGTCGATGTAGAAATAAAAATCAAGCCCATGGAAAAGGTTAGGAACACCAACATGAACAAAGACAACATCATCTCAAGTCACAAATTCATAACCTACCTAGTGACGATGAACCCCTACTGGCCACTAAGATCCTAATGCATATACAAGAGGCTTTTCAAATATCCCACAGGCATCACAAGGAAAGTCATCTACCCAGGCTTGATTTAAATAAATTTTTCAAGTTTTTAGGAGGCTATGATTTAGATTTGCAACATCATTTGCAACCCTTCTACAATGTCTTTGCATGGAACAACATTGATAATGGATGGAAAAAACTTAAGATCTTTCCTATGACACTTGTTGGCCAAGGAAAAGTATGGTATATGTCTTTAAAACCAAAATCAATTTCACATTGGCCAACAATGGTAGCACTCTTTAATGAAAGGTATCAAACCTATGCAAGAGTTTCATCCTTGAGGAGACAAATACAAGAGTGGAAACAAGTGCAACATGAACCCTTGAACATGGCCTTAGAAAGATATTACTCTTTGTTAAACAAGTGCAAAGGCCATGGGTTCTTTGAGGAAAGGCTCATGTACCACATCATGGATGGGCTCCATAATGAAACAAGGTAGACCCTGGGGATGTATGCCTTAGGTCAACTATATGAACTACAAACCCACCAATTCCAAGACCTTATTAAGCTGGTAGCAAAAAAAAGAAGGAGAAATAGCTAAATGGCTGAATGTTGAAGGCTCTCAACAAGACCAGAATATCAAAATAGCAAAGGTCCATGATCATGAAAAGGAGAAATCAACTTACCTCAAGGAGGTGGAATCATCTTTTCCAATAATACAATCACTAGAAGAGATTAAGGTAAATATCAATAAGATGATGAACTAGGTACATGAAAAATGTGGAGAATATACTAACGTTATTACAGGTAGAACCATGACAAACCAAGAAATAGGACAAAACACCACTAGACAATTAGAAAGAAGGGTTGAAGAAAATAAGGATAAGAACTCAACTACAAATTACCCATATCAATGTAACATTTTCCTATATGATCATCCCAAGGGCCAATACCCAATCTTGTCACATTTACATGAGCATTGGGAAGGAATGTTACATGTAGATTTCATACAGAAATACTAGGTTCAACCATAGTAGCAAGGCCACCATCAAACTAGTCACACCCTTCATACCATCCGAACCCAAGCACTTATTATTATGATCAGCATCTTGTTTCTCCAACTATGTCAACATCCTCTATCTTACCACATCATTATCATTCTTGTGAGTAGTATCAATCCATATCCTCTCCAACAAGATCACCACCTCATGTTCCTTGCACTTCTCCTTGCCCCTAATAGTCTCATCATTCACCTCCTTCTACATCACCACCAGTTATGCCAAAAGGTTTTGCACTGTAGCACCAACCCATGAACATTACTTGTGTTGCTACTATCAATAGTAGTGGAGGTCCTCCACAATGTTGAAAGTTTCATTTCTTTAGGCATAACCAAAGAAAGAGATAGCATGGTTCCAAAACCATTGCATCCTCGAACCTAGCACAAGTTCAATGCTATGATGCATCTACCTCCTTCAACTAAATGCCTCCTATTATCTTATGAGGGCCACCAATCAATACTCAAACTACCATGTGGCCCAATGAATATAACCACATAGGGAGACATATTGATACTTGCATACCATCTTACGGTCATGGGTGCCATAGTGGGTCAACTCCTTATCACTTAACCACATCTTATAATTTGCCCCACTATGCCTACTTTAATCAAGTGTGTGAACCCCAATTTGGGTACATTCCTACCACCACATCAAAAGACATCTAGTGGTTTGGATATGACCAAACTCCAATATTTTCCACATGCATGGATTTTCATCTTTCATTTATTAATTATATCCATGCTCAAAAGTCTTGTTATGGAGGATATACTCCATTCTAACAAGAAGAATTAGTAAATATTATTTTCTCTTTTCATTGATTTTACAATTTTTTGTATTCCAGTTCTTCATTTTCAATTTGTTGTTTTCTAATTTTTTGATTTCTAATTTTTCATCTTTCAATTTGTTGCTTTATCTTTTTATTTTTTATTTTATCTTTTTATGAAAAATCTCATCTATGAATAAAACACTCATGTGACTCATTGGTCAAGGTGTTGTTCTATGTTGTCAAGTCCCAAGTGATTACTTATTTGGATAGTGAGCCCACAACATCCATCCATCCATTCTATTAATAAGAGGTTCTACTCTAGGAATGATGATATTCTTGTCATTATTAGAACTTAAAGTAATTTTATGCTCAGTATGCCCAAAGTGAAAAATGATGGAGTAAGAGGGAATGGGCAAGGTGTGACATTAAGGGGACTTGTGGATTCTTTTTGGTGACATCTGTACATTCTATCATGCAACTTGGTTGTACTGAGATCCTTGTAGATATAACAAAAAATGTGAGTAAGTGTAATAAAGGCACTCAATAAACAAACTCATTACTATTTTGGGGGTCCCACTAGAAAGACATGCACCCATGCTTCAAGGTTGACGACTACTTTGATTCACTATTGGAAAGGACAAAGTGCCAAAGCAACTAAAAGAAAAGAAAGAGAAGAGAAAAGTAAAGAAAAGAAAAGAAAGAATCAAAGAAAAGAACAAAGAAGAATGTGCCACAAAGAAATTCCAAATCACTCCTCCCTTGGACAAAATGCCAAGTCATTATATGCCTTATTATCATGGTGCTCTTATGGTTGTCCATCATCAGATGAAACAATGCGATGTCATTGATCAAAGGCATGGACTTGGTCTTGATGTTGCAGAAATGGGCTAATGACACATTAATCATGCCCTACACTCAAGATTCATTATGCTAGAGTTAGTTACCTCATGTCCCGATCTCTACAATCTCTTCTACGATTCATTTCATCCTACTATTCATGTATTTTTAACTTGTGTCTTGTGTAGCATAGAATTCATACCTTATGACAGTGGTATTTACATGTGTGTGTTTTGTTGCACTAATGCAGATTACATTTAACCCTTTTAGTGCCTACAGACATTTTCAGGTGTGATTACATAAGGGCATGATAGGTAGAAACCTACTTTGGGGAGGACCCACTTGCGTAACTTTTGTAATTTTGCACACCTTGCACATCACCACATCATCTTGCATCCTCCAAGTATTGCATTGCTACAATAATCATTCTCTTTATCATTATTTTAATTCAAACGTTCCTATGCACCACAACATGTCCTTTTTCCTCACCTTACTCATGAACTTCATTGTAAAATTCAACTTCATTACATTTTTGGTGCCTTTCAGTCTCTTCAATGTTACCCTAGACTTTTTGAATTAACCTGAAATCCTTCATTTTTGGCCTTAGAAATTTGAAAATTTAGCAATTTTCTAAGTACCCTATTTTCAATGGGACACAATATTAGGTATCCGATATCGGGTCTGATGCGATATCAGGTCCACACTATCGAGTACATGATATCACATCTATAAAAACTATATATAAGGACCCCACCATGCACATGAACGTCATTTTTCACTATTCATGAAAGTTGAGTTGTGTAAATTTTCTTCCGCGAATTCAAACATTATGATCACCTATCATTCCAACTTTCATATCTTGCTCATTAACACTTTGATTTTCATTCCAATTGAACCTGTCTAAACTCGGAGTGTTTGACTTAGTCATGGGGGAAGGGTATGCTCCAAGTTGTGCATAAAATTTTCCAAATTCATTGTTTCTTGAAGGATATCATAAAGGATAAATGACCTTAAAAATGTTTAAAAAAATTTGCCAAATTAATTTTATTTCTTCACCCATACCATGAAAATTATTTCTTTTTGGAGTCACCTAATCAAATTAGGGGTCAATATCAAAAGTTTTAGGGGAAACTTTCATAAAAGTTTCTAACCCTGAATCATACTAGATAAGAAATGAATTTATTAAGTCAAGAAATAAGGTATAAATAAAATTTTGTAAATAGCCTTACTAATAGACAGTTCCATGTTATTGCAGATGGTCCATAAAAGAGGACAACAAGGAGGACCCCCTCAGGGTGCATCCAAATGGCCAAGGAGAGCTAGAGGCCAAGCGTCACTTGAGGAACATACAGAGTAGGAGATATAATCATTTAGCATCCATTAGGAACCTCTTTTTACTATGCAATTGAGAAATGCCAAAGGTGGAGATGGTGGAGCACCTGAAAAGGGACAACATCTCACGTTGTCTCCAAAATGTGTTCAGGAAATTTATGAAAGGTCCACATTAGTAGTTGTGATTGTCAAACTCAACTTTGGACTTTTCACTAAGTTTGCTCCTGAACAAGTCAGGGACCTACTTAAAGGATCTCCACTATGGTCTACTCTCTTTGAAAGTGGTGATTGGCACTTGGGAGAGATGTACCAATTTTGGCACAACAAAGAAGAAGGTACCATCATTGATATTGGTGGTATTTTTGTTGATTTCTCTAGAAAAGCCATTTCAAAAGTTCTAAATCTTCCAAATACAAGACCAAAGGTTGCTCACTTATCCACTTATTCTAATGTTGATGCATGAAAGATATGGTTGAAAAGGGTGTACGAAAAGGAAGATAAAGCATATAGAGAGCTTACACTTGAAGAGAGAATCTACCTCAAAATCAGCAGATATCACATTTTCCTAGCAAAAGGTTTAAATAGAATTTTCACATATGTGGCTAGAGGAAGTGCCATCTTGATGGGCAAGGTTAATGGCAACCTACCCCATCTATATCTCATTGAAATTTTAAGGCGGTTTGAAGAACGTAAGACAGGGAAGTTCAAATTAACTTTTTCCTACCTAATCAAGAAGCTGTGCTAACATGCTGGAATTTTGATGTACACCAATGACGTCCCTAGAAAAGCCAAAAATGCTTCATTTGTTGAATTACTGAAGCCACCAGCCCCAAGAAAAGGTGCTAGTGAGACACTAGAGCCTGATCAAGAATAGATGGTGGGGCCCATTGCACCTCAAACTAGAGGGCCTAGCCAACTTCCAAGCACAAGGCCTAGTCAACAATAGGAAGTGAGGCCTAGCATAGAACCTACAAGCGAACAAGACCAACCACCACTGCCACTACAGGAATATTGATCATCAATGAGCCATCTTAGGACCATCACTAAAATGGTTAGTTGGGAAAGCCGTGATGAAGCCAATCTCTTCAGGGTCATTAATGATGTCATATGATCCATGGTCTCAACTGATTGCATAGGGGGTGAGGTGTCTATCCAAATATGAGGAGGGGAATCACATTGATCACAACAGATTTTTGGAAACATTGCATCCTTTTAGGTGCAATTAGAAACTGGTGAAGGTGCCACAGTAGTGGTAATGTAGCACCAAGATGTAGTGGGAGAAATAGATGTGGTCACAAGCTATATAAAAGAATCATTTAATGTTCCTATTGTGCCACCAGTAGATTTTACAAGAGCACGCGATGCTCAAACTTTGGCCAGTCCCTTGACGACTCCTGCAAAGCATGAGGATGTTCTAGATTATTTGTTGTAGACAGAACAAGTGATAATGTCCCTGTTTGACATCCCTCAAGATGTCACAGCAACTCAATCAGACCTCATCTCCACAAAAGGGAAGATGGTCATGGTAAAGGTCAAGGCCAAGCATGTAGAGGAGGAGTTAGAAAAACTCTAAGAAACACTCGTCATCCTAATAGTTGGGAATCCTTTTGGATAGAGTAGCTAAATAAATTACAAGAGGAGAATAAAAAAGTGGCCAAGGAAAAAGAGAGGGTTGATTGGGATGCTTCTAAGGCATAAGCTTAAATGTATGCACATGCCAAAGCACTCAAGGCCTCACAAGAAGAAAATAAATGTCTCATCATCAAAAATCTCTGATTGACTATTGTAGAAACAAAAAAGAATGTTCTCAAAGAAAATGTTTAGTAATTGTGAGAACAATTAATAAGGATCAACCAGGATATGAATTGCTTGCTTAGAGAAAATAGAACCCTCTTAATGAAGGAGGTATGCACGATCCATCAAAAGATGGAGATTGAAATAAGCATATGGCAAAATGAGGCCAAGTGACATGAGAAGCTCAAAGATCATTTTAGAGATTAGGTGGGGATGTACAAGCACGTGATTGAGAAAGAAATTCATATGGCCAAAGGCCACATTAATACACTTAGTGCTCAAAATGTTGATTGGTGGGCCATATTGAATACTTATGCCTTCATCCACTGCTGAACTAAAAAGCAAGAACCTATAGATATAAGACATCACAGAGTACATGGAGTTGGAAAACCTGTGGTATGCCAACTTGGCCATGTTGATAGTAGGATAACTGAGAACATAATTGGAAAAGTAGCTAGCAACCAGATATGCAAATTATGAAATAGGATTTCCTAAACACAAGAAGACACTGCACAAATTAGAAGTGGAAAATTTTGAATTAAAGGTGGTCAAGACTAGCTACCAAGGACAAAAGGATGTCATGGAAAATTTGGCTCGACGACTTATAGACTACCAGGAATGCAAGGGCAAAGCCAGAGCATATGAATAGGAATGACAACTATTTGTGGCTTGGTATGTCAAGGTCAATCAGATGTTTCCGCAAATGCTATGCGCATGGGAGGTTCTAACTCCATCAAACATTGGAGCATTAGCATGGATGACATAGAATCCCAAAACTGAAGAAGAAAACCTCCAAGTACTGCTTTAGAGACATCCATTTCCAAAGCCTAGAGCACAAGATAACGTGAAGAGACCCATGGAGGAGCCACCACCGCCAAGAACCACATGAGTTCCAACAAATTCCATTTTTTGTAAATTTTGTCTCTGTGTCCAAATTTTTTTTTGTTTAATTCCACACTATGGTATGAGAAATTCCTAGTTAGTCAATAATCCCATACCTATCCACTATGTAATCAATCAAACTTGTTCTTATTTTTTCTAACTCGAGGATGAGTTGTTATTTAGTCATGGGCGTATGATGAATTGTGTTTTTTCAGGCCTCGATATTGGATCCTTGATATTGGGTACATGATATCATAGCCTAGATAATGATATCAAATACATGATATCAGGATTCCTGTGTAAGCCTATAAATACCACCTTCAGATGCATAGGAAAAGGGGGGAAGTTGGTAACTCTAAGTGTAGAGTCTTTCTCAGTTCTTTCCCTAGTGCATGCCCATAGTGTAATGATTGTAATTATATAGAACCTTTATCTGAGTGTGACGTACTTGGACACAGACATGATCAGCAGTAAAGATCAAGATTACTCCATCATTTCAGCATTCACTTAGCTTTTAATTATTTAATTGTTATTGTTACTTATTATTTTCTTCATTGATATTTCTTTATCATCACTTGTTATTCCTATTATTAAATGTAGAATAAGTATGACTTAATCATGAACATTTAAGTGTAACTACTTGGTAACCCAGTAGCATATCTAGGAGTGCTCAAGTAATATATGTTTGGTAATCCCAGAAGTAGCACATAAGGTCCAAGATGCACACAAATGATTAAGGATGGATGCTCATCGCACTTAGGCTAGTTTAGATTTTGCTTGTTATTGTTGATTAGCTTAAAACAAGATTATTTTCCATTGTCTCTAGAAGTAGCACTAGTTTAGGATCACATCATTCACTTCACTCTAGACTAAACCATACATGACCAAGTAAATACTAGTGCAAGTGGGAAGACAATGAACTGTGATCAACGTGTAACTATCCAGATACCACAACTAGTCCGTCTACTAAGTTCAACCAAATTGTGCATAAACATTTGTATTCGTATCGTTGACTGTAGGGGTACCTCACCACTCATCAATATGTATGTCTCCAAAATCTTAAGTTTTTAAATATTTAACTTAAAAGTGTAATCTATTTTAGTAATTCTACAAATTGGCCTTTTTCTTTGTCAATATTCACCTTTATTTATGTATATTGACAATTTTTTCTTTAATTGATACAACATTGATTTTAACCTTGATAATGAATTTGCAACTAGTGCTACATCATCTACAAAAAATTAAAATTCTTAAGCTAGTTTAATGACGTGGTTTATAGGTATCTCTTTAATCCACTCTTCTAGTTCATTAACAAAAATACCAAATAATGGTGGAGTTAGCTATGACCATAGATTAAGTTCATTTATATGGATAAGAAATAATATATGTATCTATTGGTTAAGCACAATCCAATGGTTCATGCAAACTCGAGAGGCATGGTAGTACTACCTTTCTTTATGGATGTAGGCTGGGATGCATATTGTTTCATGCTGCAAGGTTTCTTTTGTTTCTCATGCTCTAAGTAGTTCAACTTAGAGGTGAGGATTTCACCAACTAAACTATTGTGAGTTGTATGTGGTGGTTTGGCTTCATAGAGGTTTTATTTTTCAAGGATAATGCTAATCATATTGCTCATGTTGGATCCCAAGGTTGCTCTTTTATTTGGATTCCACTTTACTTTCACTTGCATTGTAAGATTTTCCCTTGAAGTACGAAGATTTATTTTTGTTTACTGTTATTCTTGGTAGAGGAAATTTGAAGAGATGGAGAATTATTTTTGTTTACCTTCATTCTTGACAAGTACTTTAAAGGGACATAGATCTTGCCCTTATCCTTTGCAAAGAAGCTTTGAAAGGACTTGATAGGTATTGTTGTGTTAGATTTTCTTAGTAGCCCACAAACATTTATTAAGTGTGATGATTGATAATAAGTAGATGAAGTTAAATAATGTATCTCTATTTGACATTTATAGCTCCCTATTGTTCTATGTCTCTAAAGGTAATTTGTAAGGCTTTCCTAGTCCTATGAAAAGGATTCATTTTTTACAGTCTAAAGAGGCCTTCAGTTAAAATACCTCAATAAATAACATACATTTAGTATCACTATTTTTAATAAAAACATGTTAAACCATTGGCCCACGTCAAAGCAATGTCGGTAGTCCACATAAAAGGCGCAGCAGCAAGTGTAACGGTGATAATTTGATTCTTTTTACTGTGCAAGCCATGGTTAAGTGGCATCATGTATACCACATACAACAAAGTAAAGAAACAAGAACCAGGCAGTCCCTGTACTGGCTAGCACCGTGCTGTCAGCGCAGCTCACCATTTGCAGTAGTTGCCAGTAATTATATGCAACTTTTGGAAAAACATGCGGATATTAACATTGTCTGAGCTTTCGAACCATACAAGATTCATGCATTGGAGAACACACTCTACAATTCCCTCCTACGAGATTAATGTTTTAGGAGTAAGCTTTCATTTTGAAATGGTTCCCACGTTTGTGACCTTTGAAGCCTCTATATAGCTGCTACTGGAGCCATTTCTTCTGTGAATTTGCAAGATCCCAGCAATTGTGGAAGATAGAGCCATCAGAGATGCATCTTTTATCCTCACAAGAATGACGGTTCCCGGTGTGGAGTATATCAACATAAAAGAACTGGAAGGTTTGAGGTAGAAGTTATGTATGTCCGGATTTCAATTCAAGTGCAAATTAGTATATTGAGTTGTTTCTGCTATTATTATCTAGTTGTGTGATTGCAGGGATAACAGGAGTTCATCCTCGGAGAGAGCACTTATATGGTTTTGTAATTATTTGTAAATGGAATTTAGTTTTCCTGCTTTTAGCCTTGATGTTACGCTCCCGTGAAGATGAATCTGCCCAGATGTCCTCCACCAGTGGGCGAAGCCATGGCTTGGTAAGCCATGAGGGCTCGAACCGAAAAGGGCGTGGGGCTCGGGGTTGAGGTGGATCAATGGACACCACCAGCGAGCGGTGGTCAGAAGCAGCCCACTCCTGCCCGGTCACGGTGATGGTGGTGCCAAGGAGGAGAGCAAAGCTAACACATGTCAACTTGTAGAATCGTTTTTAGTTCTATGAAGGGCTCCTATGATTGTCTCTACCACATCAACTTTTGAAACAAGTGATTATGTAGCATTAGCTACAGAGCCATGTCTTGGTTCTACAAAAGTTTGTGCAAAATAGCTCTACTGCATAAGCATCAAATACATCTAAAGCTCTTAATCCAACTTAGCAAATGAATGACTTGTGGGACTGAGCTTAGTGTTGTATGTAATTAAAGCTTGTTAATCTAACTTAGCTGTTAGCCATGCAAGCTTGTAGAATCAAATTTACAAACCAACTCTAGAATTATTTTTGGTTCTACAAGGATATCTCTGAAAGAGCTTGGATTATTGTGTACCATGTAAACTAGATGAAACACTACAAAATTTTGAGCTTAGTACTTGTTCAACAAGAGATAGGTCCCTGGGACCCACAGATGATCACAGCTACATCTGGTGTCACACATGGTAACTTCGGAGATCAAAATACTTGATTTTCACTAAGTATGCAATCTCAGCATATACGCCCAGCGTATATGCTCAAGTTCACACCCACAGCATATACGCCCCAGCGTATACACCCGACATCCATAGCGTATATACCCCAACGTATATGCCTGACATCCACAGCGTATACGCCCAGCGTACACGTCCAGCGTGCACGCCTCACATGTACGCTTGACAGGTACAACAGATGTATACGCCTAGCATGAAATCCCCAAAGACGGCATGAAGATAGCACTTCCGAGCAAGAATTGGTACAAGGCAGCAACCATCAGTGTATATGCCCCTGCGTATACGCCCAACAACCATCAGCGTATATGCCCCAGCATATATGCCCAACAAACACCAACGTATATGCCTGACGTATACACCCAACATCCATCAGCATGTACGCCCAGCGTATACGCCAGCATCTGCGACATCTATGCCCAAGTTCGCATACGCCTAGCACCTCCAACATATACACCTAGAGTCTATGCTTGCCAGACACAGTGTATACGCCCGCCAAATGTATCATATTGTACACTGGTAAATTTTATGCTTTTCAACCCAGTCAACAAGCCACATGTCTCCCAACTCGAGTCTAATACCAAAACCTGTATAAAACCCCAAATTTTTATGAGATCTAGGTGGTTGGCAAAATTTTAAGGCATACTAGAGAGTAGAGATGCTGCATTTTAGAGCACAAAAACCCTTTACGCTGGAAAACCCTGTACATTGAGCAGACAGCCTCTACACTGTGTGAACCAGTCATCCTTGCATCCACCGAAGCTTTTCGTCTGCCTTGTGTCCCAGTCATAACTATGTTAGACCAGTGCATTGTACTTTCATTCTGTAATGCCATTGTTATATTTTCTTCCCAAAATAGTTTACAATTTGCATTAATTGTTGCATGTATTTTTTTATGCTTGTTTATGTTTACGCCTGTTTGCACCATTTACGCTGTTTACACTCTCATTTACGCTTTTCACGTCGTTTACGTATAACCTAGCATATAACACTTCGGTGTACGTTCAAGGGAATCCTTGTCTGATTTGCATGCGGATCACCAAAGGTACTCTACCTTCGTTCATTCTAGCTCGCCTTTAAGAGAAGGTAGGATCTTCTGTGCGTGTCCTATGATCCTGCGGTCTTTGTTTCCTTTCAGTCAGGGACCGAAGATTTTGGACAGTACAGAAATTGGCACTAGAAGGAGGGCCTCTGCCTAAAATCTTACCTGCAAGCATCCCAGCATTTACGCTGTTGAGCATTTACACTGTCGACCACACGTCGATCCCTTCTGGAGACCTCCCAGCATTTACGCTGCTCACTTTGAAACCCAGTCTACAATCCAGTGTTTACACTGTTCAGTGTCTAAGCCGCTACTGTTAAAAATTAGTCTGCAAGATCCCCAACGTTTATGCTATTAATCATACGCTACATGTCTTATGCTGCAAATTTCACCTACACCGTACATAAGCCTGCTAAAGTTTACGCTGCATATTTTACGCAGTAGGTACTGCCATCCATTCATGATGTACACTGATTTTTGCCTCTGCTATTTTGTTTACACTACTCCCTTTACGCTACAAACTTGTTCATGCTACTGTTCATATATACCACACTCTATATGCTATGAAACTTGTTTACACTGCACCCTGACGCTATATACGCTACTTAGCATATACGCTATACTACTTACACCATAGACTTTGTCTATGCTGCTATCCAGTTTATACTGCACTATATATGCTGTGAAACCTATTTACACTACATCCTAACGCTGTATACGCTGCTTAGCGTATATGCTGTACTACTTATGCCATAGACTTTGTCTACGCTGACTCTATATGCTGCATACATATACGCTATATACGCTATCGTTATATGCTGGTCGTTGAAGTGTATATGTTGTACGTTGTACTCACTTCACTAACTTCACATCTCTATACCATGTCATACCCTCAACAGGTCATCATGAACCCCATAAACACCACCGCTACAACCGCTCAAGTTACCGACATTGTAGGCACCATGGTTGTCCAACAGCCCGTCGTTCAACAGCCGACAGTACAACCCACAATGGGGCCCCCTCGGTCCCTAAGTTTGCAAGGGAGAAACCCAACCTCTAACATTATAACCCAGGACTAGTATAAATTTATATGTGTGAAGATACAAGCTGGCCTGGCCGTAGATCAAGCTGAAATAGAGGTAAAGAGGCAATATGAACTCTTCTACAAGAGGGGACATGAGTTCATCCCTTTCCCATATGATATAATCCCTGTTCCAAAGCAGTACTCAGAGCTCATCACACGACTCCTCCTGCAAAGGAGCCAGCCGTTGGATTAGCCTATAGTAGATCTCCAACCGGAAGGGGAGGACGAGTTCACTGCCCAATCCAAACATGAAAACTCCTATCACACCCTTAGCCCACAAACCCACATCAACCCCATGTTCCATCCAGGCACAAGAGAAATCATGCCCTTCCAACCCCTCAAGTTCAGCCAAGTGCAAATACCCCCACCATGAAAATCTGCACTAGTTCATGTTCCTCCAGTAACTGACCCACAATTCAGCACACTCCCTCTCGGTATCATCCCCACTGTAGCAACAGGTCCATCCTCGCAAGCACCAACCCCACACAATAACATGGGAACGACCTTCTTGCCTCGAGTGATAGGGATGCCACATGTGATACCAGCATCCACGTCCACCCACTATATCCCCCACATCCAAATGCACAGGGCCCCTTCCACCACTGTGACGCAACAGGGGGTTCCTGCACAAAACGTGACCACGCAATGGGCAATGATGGGTGCTCAACCACATCAACCCCTTCACTACAACATACCACCTCGTACGATTCCTCCAGCCAACATTCCCCAAGTACAGTCGCAACTGCCGTAACAACAACCCCTCGTTTACAATGTGCCATCCCTAGTGCCACCCACTATAAACATGCCACAAGCACAACTGCCGATCACACAGGTTTTAGCCTTTCAACCTACCATCCAACAGTCCAACCTGTACAATGTACCACAACCTCAAGCTACATGTCACCTAGTGCCCAAGACTAGGTAGATGCTAAAAAATTAATGCAAGAACTAACTGACAAGGTCAAGCACCTCAAAACGGCTGCCAACGGAGAGTTGAAGGTAGTGGACTTCTACCACGATGACCCGATCAGCCCTTCCATCCCGCCCCTAACTTTTCCCAAAGGTTTATCATTGCCAACATTAACTAAATATAACAGGGAAATGAACCCCAATGCTCACCTAATAACATTTATATTAGAATACGCGTTACTCCAGGCAAGGCCCCATGCCATTTTGCGAATGTTCCCCATGTCCCTCGCAGGGAGGACGCTTGATTTGTATCGGGCCTTGCCCAGGAATTCTATATTTTCCTTGGAAGAGTTGTTACATCAGTTCGTAACCAAGTTCAAATATAACTTAAAACCTAAGGTGACATTGGACAGCCTTATACACGTTAAACAAGCATTGCTTGAACTTGTACAAAAATTCATTCAGAAGTGGAGTGCCGCTCTCATTGAGCTACACGAGCCGATCCCCCAGACATACCTGCTCACAATTCTAATGGGAGCTATTAATGACATCTTCAAATCCAAATTATACTATATTAATGCATGTAACCTTAACCAAGCCTTTGTATAGATCAAAAATATAGAAGAGGCGACTCAAAATAGCCATGATCTGACGTATTTAGCATTCAAAAATCAACATAGTAAGAAAGATAAAGAGAAGGCTAAAACAACTAGAGCAGCAATAGCAGAAATGCAACAAGCACACATGGCATAATAAAACAAACTGCCTGTAGCCCCTACTAATTATACTAAACCTACTCCTTCAACCACGCTGGAATCATCATCATCGCAGAACCCAACACTAAACTGTATGAGAAATTTTGAGAGGAAAAAACCCTCTCAATATACGTCGTTGCTTATGAAGCCATCCCAGCTCTTTGATCAACTCTTGAAGGCTGGGTTAATGAAACATAAACTATTATCCCCTACGGCCATCCAGAGACATGATCGGTTATGTCAACTCATTCAGAACCCAAGCTTAGCAACACTGGATGAGCCTCCAGTGCCCAAAGGTTTTAGAATGGATTACTTCTACGATTATCACCAGCGCAACGGGCATAGCACGGATTACTGTTTCACCCTAAAGAAGGACATACAACGAATGATTGATGAAGGCCAAATCACCTTTGATAAGGCCAACCCTGTCCAACTACAGAATTAGGCTATGGGGGTGTATAAAGACCCTCTGAACACCAAAGAGGCGCCATACATTATCAACACAATCTACTTTGACGATGAACCTGAGACATCCAACATTAATACCATCTACCCTGAATATAAACAACAAACATCTAACAAGCCGTTTATAGTCCATGTTCCTCCCACTCCATCCACATCCATGCCTCAACCATCATTTGACCTGCAAAAACCATATGTAGTGCGCGTACCTCCTATTGTCACTACCCCGAATCTATCAACCCCTCCTACTCAGCCTGCCCCTTTTGTAGTCTGAGTGCTACCTACAATTGCAACAGCGGAGGTCCAACCTCTGCCTAAACAAACCCCATACATTGTTAGGACATCCACAAGTCCTAATGATTACCAAACCTCCACCTCACAAATTCAAGGCAAACCTAGCCCCCACGTCATTAGGATGCCTAGCCAGCCTTCTACTCAACTACATCTGATTGTCCAACCACAACCCCGCCCAGCTCCATATGTGGTACGAAACACAAGGCAATCCAAAGCTCCAAGACTAGCTCCACCTCCAAGCCACACACGAGAACGCTTAGCAAAAAAGCTTACGCGTGAACACTTGGAGAAGGAGTGTCAACAGTTAGCTGTAGGGCCACCTAAATCCACTTCACTCAACGCCATACCCATGACGCTGCCTAATAATCAACCAAATGCAGGCAACAAGGGTGAACCATCCAAAAAATATGATACATCTAAAACGATGGTTTCAAGCAAAAACAACAGACCAACAAAGCATGAAATAAAACTATTGGGCCCAATGGACCAAGTCACTGCTGATGCAAACACGCCCAACAGTAGAGACTTGGCAACAGCTTTAACACAGGTCACACAAGCACTCAAGCAAAAGAACACTTCACTAAGCTTGTATGACTTAGTTCTAACATCCCAAACACATCGTGAAGCTTTGGTATGCATGCTAACATCGATCCTAGTAAGCGAGGACTTGCCCCCAAATTAACCTTCCATTCACACAATAATGTACTTGCCCCAAGGGTCAACTTCCAAACCACTAAGCTTCCACAACGATAACATTAAGGTGGATAAGAAAATAGGGGAGATAAAAATAGCCCCCATGTTCATAATGAAACACATAAATCAGTTCAAAATACATAGGATCCACGTGGACGATGGAGCTTCCACAAACGTAGTACCATACCCCATCATTGAACAACTAGGGCTGACAGAGTTAATCAAATCAACCGTAACTACATGTTTAAAATCATTCAGTGGGTCACACATGATGGTCAAAGGCATAGTAACCTTAGACTTCATAGCAGGGGACCAGTTTCCCATGTCTGCCGACTTCGTAGTGGTCGATGAAATGCCAGGATTTAAACTAATATTAGGAAGACCCTTGTTAGCCCAACTGAAAGCAATCTCGTCCCCTATACACCAAGAGATTCACCTGCCTTATGAAGGCAGTGAAATGATCATACATGGGGAAGCAGCTACACCTATTATTTCATCACACATGGACACAGACCAAGGCTCAAAGGTTGAGCTTGAAGAGCCTAGACGAAATGACATAAACGAACAACAACTGGTAGGCATCAATCGTTTAAACACATAATGTGATCCACCTAAAACAAAAACACTTGCGCCTGACATTGTACATACACCCTCTCAATTTGAGACTAACACAGAACTCACAGGAAATACCGAAATACAAGAAAACACTAAACAAGAACTACTCCATTAGACGTCCCTTGGGCCGAACTACCATTCAATGTGATCAGCGAAGGGGACGCTGAATACAAAATCATACCCGTTGACACATCACCTAACATTAAAAAGAAAAAAATCAAAAAATCCCTAAAATAATACCATCTCAATGTGTCCGAAATTATGTTAAACTACAACTCGTCCGAAATGACATTAAACTACAACAACAAAAAAAACATTAAACTACACTCCCTATCCGAAATGACGTTAAACTATTATGTCCACAATGACATAAAACTAGCCACAATTAGAAATGGTCGGTCAACCGAGAAATCCACCCACGTTATTCGAAATGTTTACAGTTTATTAGGCTCTTCATAGAAAAACTAACAGACAAACTAAAATCTATGAACCACCTGTTACGCAAGAACGTCCATTTCGAATGGACTCCACAGTGCCAAGAAGCATTTAATAATATTAAAATAGCACTCACCCGAATACCCATGGTTTATCCACCTTGAAATGATAAACCATTTTACATGTACCTTGCCACTTCGGATTTCTCAATAGCGTCTATGCTTTGTCAAAAACAAGATGACAGAACTGAAGTCCCTGTATATTATTTAAGCCACGCATTATTTGCCCACGAGAAAAAGTATAACGACATGGAGAGGTCAAGTTTAGCTTTGGCCTTTTCTTTAAGAAAATGGTGACATTACCTCTTCCATAACCAAGTTAATATAATTTGCAAGGATAATGTACTAAGGGCTATAATAGGAAATATTTACGAAACAAGTCGGATAGCCCGCTAGAAAGCTATGATAGCTGAATTTCACCTGCACTACATAGCACAATCATCAATTAAGGGTCAAGCCATACCAAGTCAAATGGCCACGTCACCAATGCATGATCAAGCGACAATAGAGCCAAAATTCCCGGATGAGAATATAAGCGTAATAGACACAGTGCCCAATGACTACAATGCCATTCTAAACTTTGATGGAACATCCACCTCTCGAGGGGGAAGTGCAGCCACTGTCATCACCTATCCCTCTGAGGAAATCTGACCCTTTGCTTATCGTTTCAACTTTCATTGTACCAACAACATAGCAGAGTACGAAGGTCTCCTTAGAGGTCTCACAACAACACTAGCTTTAGACATCACACGACTTGTGGTTAGAGGAGACTCACAACTAGTTTTAAACCAAATCACAGATGTTTATACATGCAAAGCCCAACATTTACAACCATACTACGACCTGGCAAAACACCTAATGAGGCGATTTGAAAACATCGATGTGCAACATGTTTCTAGAAATGATAACACCATCGCGGACATGTTAGCCACATTAGCATTAAACATATCGCCAAACATGTTCCATGCATTACCAAGCTCCATGATCAGTTGTGTTGAAACAATAACTGATACTCTTAACACATTACCGGTCACATCTGTTAGTACAACATGCACAATAGAATGGTATGATGACATAAAAGAATACCTTCTACGTGGTGAAACACTACAACATCTAACAAATGCACAAAAGGATGTGGTATGAAAATGTTCTCGGTAGTATACACTGGTAAGGGACACGTTGTGTCCTAGATCCTACGAAGGCATATTGCTAACATGCGTCAGTAGTACGGATGCCCAAACCATTGTCGAACAAGTACACGATGGACTATGCAGAGGACATATAGCACCAAAAGCCATGGCAACAAAGATCAGACACTTAGACTATTATTGGCCACACATGGAATATGACTGTCTCTCCAAAGCTAAAACATGTAGTATTTGTCAAAAACATAGTAATCTAATACATGTACCACCAAATGAGTTGCATATGGTGCAAATCACGTGGCCCTTTCAAAAGTGGGGGTTGGACCTTATCAGCCCAATAACACCCTCATCTTCTACGAGGCATACTTTTATCATAACCGCAACAGAATACTTCACAAAGTGGGTAGAAGCTGCTCCCCTTCAAAAAACTACATCTAAACACGTATGCAACTTCATTCTCGAAAATATTGTAACCCGCTTTGGCATTCCCATGACAATCATCACTAACAATGGTCCACAATTTAGTATTGCCAAGACCAAAACTTTTTGCGATAGCCTAGGGATCAAACACTCGTTTTCATCCCCTTACTATCCTCAAAGCAATGGGCAAGTAGAGGCGACAAACAAAATGATTATACAATACTTAAAAGGATGCTTACCCAAAGCAAGAGAAAGTGGCACAAGAAATTGGTATACGCACTGTGGGCATACCGTACTACACATTGAACCTCAACAGGTAAAACACCATATAGTCTTATTTACGGTTCAGAATCTATTTTACCTTTGGAATTACAGGTACCATCTTTTAGGATCACACTTTCTGGACTCCTTGACGATAGGCAAAACAATGACCTACACATCATTGACCTAGACTCAGTGGAGGAGGAACGCATATGTTCCCTCGATCAAATTGAATGGTATCAAAAACAACAATGGCAATGACATCGACATGATGGTCATAAGCGCCCTATCAAAGAAGGAAACCTTGTACTTAAGGTTGTCTGGGAACACCCGGATTAATTCTCAGCCAACTCAGAAGGGCCTTACTTGGTCACTAAAGCATTTGAAAATGGAGCATTTAAGCTAGCCGATATGAAAGAGAATGAGCTTGTCAATCCAACCAAGCACTTGTTCCTAAAATATTTCTACATTTGAGTACAAGCTCAGGTACGTGTGAGTCCTGGGGTCACGACTATAAACTTATACCATAGAAGAGTCCTGGATCATGACTTAAAATTGATACCACAGCTCATCTCGGCATCATGATGATAAACTGATACCACACAGTGTCTGCAATGACAATAAACTAGCACCCGTCCGGCATGATGCTAAGCTACCATGGTCGTACTCGCCAGAGTCCGCTAAGACTATAAACTGGTTTGCCTCTTCATAGTCCTCTAAGACTAAAAACTAGTAATGTAACGTCTGTCACGATGCTAAAATAGCAATGTCCAACGGGTCATGACATAAAAATAACCCATGATAGTCCACTATGACTATAAATTGGCAAGTTCATCTTTGGTTCCTCAACCTGCCATCACATTCAAACTTCATCAGAATCACTGCATCGCTCACCATCAGACGTCGCTGCCACTCATATACAGTGCCTGAAATCACCTCCAATGTCTTTCTTCCATCTGTAACTATGTATGTCTAAGCTCATTTATTCACTCATGATTTTCTTATCTCCTTGGAGTTGTGTTTGCAGGATGACACTCGGAATTTTTGCACAAGAATGCATTTCGTCATAAGCAGCAAGGTGAGGCAATGTTCACAGCACACATGGCAAGACTAAATCAAACCCTTCATTGGTACATTTCCATTTCCCGGTACATGCCCTACCCATTCATCAGCATACTCTACTTGGCCACACCTCTGATGCACCCAGTACATTCAAAACTTCGAATATGCTATTGCACAGTGTAACACTTTACAGCAGTTGCAACACACAACACAAAACTTGAGCATGAGTACAAGATCAAAGCAAAGCTTCTTTTCCAAAAAGGAAAAAAAAAGTACTCATGTCAAAAACAATCTAGAAACATCCAGTTGCATGGCTTTGGCTCTCCACCAATAGGCTCCCCCAAAGAAGGGCCTTGTTCCTTCAAAGAATGCAATGCATCATCACATAGCTTTGGCCTTGCTAACAAGTTCTCTTGAACACTAACAAAAAGCCTTGTTCCGCTAAAGGACATACATCGCATGTTTGAATTCCAAGTCTGCTAAATCATGGCTGTTGACAAGGATCAGCATGACACACACCAGACCCTCCCCTTTATCAAGCACAATCCCTGGGGCAGTTCCTAATCCCTACAATCTCCATTTCCACATCTAGACACAAAGTTTACATCTCTCAATCCCATGTACCACTGAACATGGTACGATGATGTCTAGTCAAGTGGCAATAGACAGGGTCTCTATCAAGTTGCTTGTGGTGTTTTGCACTTCTTTGTCGATGCTTCTCGGGTTGATTCCTCCAAGCGTCAACAAAGAGGGGCCAATGAAACACAACAAAATTTTGAGCTTAGTACTTGTCCAACAAGACAGAAGTCCCTGGGACCCAAAGACGATCACAGCTACATCTGGTATCACACATGACAACTTCAGAGATCAAAATACTTGATTTTCACTAAGTATGCAGTCTCAACGTATATGCCCAGCGTATACGCTCAAGTTCACATCCACAGCGTATATGCCCGACATCCACAGCGTATATGCCCCAGCATATACACCCGACATCCTCAGCGTATATGCCCCAACGTATACACCTAGCGTACACATCTAGCATACATGTCCAGCATGCACGCCTGACATGTACGCTCGATAGGTACGATAGATGTATACGCCCAACATGAAATCCCCAAAGAGGGCATGAAGACAGCACTACTGAGCAAGAATTGGTACAAGGAAACAACCATCAGTGTATACACCCCAACGTATATGCCAAGCAACCATCAACATATACCCCCAGCAAACACCAGAGTATATGCCTGGCGTATACGCCCAACATCCATCAGCGTGTACGCCCAGCGTATATGCTAGCTTTTGCGACATCTACGCCCAAGTTCGCATATGCCCAGCACCTCTAGCAGATACGCCTAGCGTATATGCCTAGAGTCTACACTCGCCAGACACAGTGTATATGCCCAGCATATATGCCCTCCAAATGTAACATATTGTGCACTTGTAAATTTTACGCTTTTGCACCTGGTCAACACACCACGTGTCTCCAAACCTGAGTCTAACGCCAAAACCTGTATAAAAGCCTGAATTTTTATGAGATCCAGGTGGTTGGAAAAATTTTAAAGCATACCAGAGAGCAGAGATGCTGCGAATCAGAGCACAAAACCCTTTACTCTGGAAAACCCTATACGCTGAGCAGACAGCCTCTACACTATGTGAACTAGTCATCCTTGCATCCACTGGGGTTTTTTGTCTGCCTTGTATCCCAGTCACAACTGTGTTAGACCGGTGCATTGTACTTTCATTCTATAATGCTATTGTTACATTTTCTTCCCAAAATAGTTTACAGTTTGCATTAATTGTTGCATGTATTTTATTTACGCTTGTTTACATTTACGCTCTGTTTACACCATTTACATTGTTTATGCTCTCATTTACGCTTGTCACGCTGTTTACGTATAACCCAACGTATAAAACTTTGGTGTACGTTTGGGGAAATCCTTGTCTGATCCACATGTGGACCACCCAAGGTACTCTACCTTTTTTTATTCCAACTCGCCCTCAGGTGAAGGTAGGGTCTTTTGTGCATTTCCTGTGATCCCGCGGTCTCTATTTCCTTCCAGTTGGAGATCGATGATTTCGGATGGTACACTAGAGAATCGACCTTTTTCTTGCCAAGAGTCCATGAAGCCATATCAACAAAATCATATCAAAGCCACACATTGAAAGATGGATAACACAACAATATAAATGTGACAAGAATTAGAAAGCTTTAGAACTAGCTTTTGATTCTAAAAGAATTCTCTATCACATTAGCCTTAGCTAATTAGAAAGGACATAAGTTTGCTCTAATAGCTCTCTTACAGCTAAAACCATCTAGAACCATATTTTGGTTCTACATGAGCTATAATGAAAAAGAGAGCTATGTTACATCAACAAAAAAGGGGGCTTTATAAGCTTTAAAGGAAAAAAAGAAGTAAGTGTTATTCTCTATAGTTAAGCTTTTTCACTAGAGTTGTAAAATAAAAGAAAAGACAATGGGTCGTAAGATAGAATTTCTCTTTTACTTTAAAAGCCCATAATGTCCAAAAGAACCATGAAAAAAAGCTTTGGAACATAGTAAAGGTCAGAAGCAAATGACCATTATAAAAAATAACTAAAATTTTCTATTATTATAATGGTTAGCTGATGATGAGCAATGGAGGAATCTAGCACCCAACCATACAAGTCATGAGTGTCCTTGAGTGACTCAATTGTAATCTGTGGATGAGGCATTAGGAATATGTTATTAATTGGTTTATGTCTATGACCATTATCTTCCCACATGGAGCTTGTGAAATCTAATCATATGGTTTATCTGACCATGAGGTATTTGATATCTAATGTTGGTAGGCCATCATTACTCCTAGCAAACATGGTAAAAATGGAAATAATTTCTAAGTTTAAGTAAAACAAATAAACGAGTCTAGTCTAGCCTATGAGATGAGTATCTATTCTTGATTTTTTGTATACACCTTGGGCTTCATATAACCATGACTAGGGTACCAAGCATTACGCTATTGGGCATACCAAGTACTAACACTATTGGGCTTACCAAATGATTAAACTTAAGTTCTCGAAATCAATCATACTCATTCTACATACTGACAATAGTAAAAGTAAAGTGTACTTCAAAAAGTAAAACATGAAGCTAGAAAATAGAAAATATTATTGTAAGTAAATCTTGAAACTTGGAGAATGCAATAGTAGTATGAAATAGCTCAATCTTTATTGCTAGTCATACTTGTGCTCAAGTATAGGATGTTTGAATGAAGACACTATTTACTAGATCACACTACACTGCAGGCATTCACACTTCTAATCACTAAGTCTAATTGCATGAAATGAAACTGCAAGAGTTCTACTACTATTGGAATGAAATTGTTATTGGACCATGTGACTACATGCTATATTTATAGGCTAGCATACACCTCGAAACATCAGATCAATAATGACGTATCACATGAAGGAACATTGGAGCAATGACATCATTGCTACGATGTCATTGTTATGATGTCATTGGACTTCAAAAATTGACTTTATCATACCCCCATGACTGACTGGAAACTTGTTCTTAAGGTAAAAAAATGACTATAGAGTCCCTTACAAAATTTGGGAGGTAGATTTAACATGACATTATTTATAAGACTTTGAATTCCATAGTGATGTGTTACAAAATTTAGACACATTGTGTAACAAAACAACAAAACATCATAAAACAAAAATTTGAGATAACTTGATGTAGCTTAAGTGGTGCCCAGTAGTGGTTACTCTTCCATTACCTACTTCCCTTTGTAGTTAGGCTTCTAAAATTTGTATTTATATAGGAGTACCTAAAGTTTCTCCTCCTCCATTCATAGATCATGTACCATCCATGTTGATTGAGCAATGTGTGATGGAGCTGGTACATCCCATGAATATGCCAGTTGTGGAAAAATCTTATTTTCTTTCATGTACCATGCTACAAACTACCTTCGTTCCTCATCAAATGCCTTGGACTTTGTTCATGATTCTTGATAGTCAAACATTCTTCTAGCTAGGTTTTCTATAACATCATTTTGACCCTAGTATCCTACATTTACTAATTTTAAGTTAGAGTTTACCATGTGTAATTTCTATAGAGAATCTTTTCTATCCCAAACTCTTTCTTGTACAAGGCATATATTATTGCTACCTACTATTCAAGTTCATTTTTGGGCCTACCTACTATCAACATAGCCATGTTATCATACCACATGTTTCCTAACCCCATGTATTCTATTAGATCTTCTTTTGAAAATTCTTTATTCTTGATCTCTACTTGGTGAACATGAGCCATTTTATCCAAGATAGGCTACTACTATGGATTCTACATTGATATGAAGTTAACTTGGACTTTATCCATCTAGATTTCTTTGTCATTAATTTGTTTATACATTCCCACTTGATCATGGAAGTGTTATTTGAACCTTTCATGCTTTTTTCCTTTATTTTGCCACACACTTATTTCTATGGCTGATTTTTTTGTTATTGAGCATATCTCCTTAATTAAGAGAATTCTATTTTCTCATGCAAGATGACTCATATCTTGCTTGAAGCTCATTAGTTATTCTCCTAACTTGATGGATGCACTCTTAAAGAATGTTTTCTTGCTTTTCTAGATTGCTCAACCTAGCATTTTTTGTAGCGAGTTACTTATTTTCTTCCTGAATTGCAATGAGTGCCTTGGTGTATGCTTACTTTTGGGCTTCATTCATCGAGACATCCCACACTACTTTCTTCTTTTCTTTCTCCATTCTCATATTGTGACCTATTAGGTAGTTGATATGTTTAGTTTTGAACTAATCCAGGTAGTTAGGCTTCACAAACTGAGTGGAATCTTTCCTCTTTGCTCTCAGGGTTTCGAGCTCTTCTAGTAATTTGTGGACCTCATTTTCTACATTCTCTTCCCTTGTTTATGTCATTACTAGTTTATCTTTTATGGTTATGAGATCAAATTGCACTTTTATGTTGCAACATTCCCTAAGATCTATTGTGACAATTCTCCCCCTTTTTCTTACAATAGTGAAATTTGGTCACTAGCAGCATTAGTTAATATTGTTGGCCTAGTTGCATCATCAATCACCTTATATAGATTGGCTCCTTCACATATCCCCCAACAAACAATATTTACAATTTGCTGCATATGACTCATTGATGGTCAATAATCTTGTGGCGGTAGTGGTGGAACTTGCTATTGCTACTATTAATCAATGGGTTGTTGGATACAAGGTCCTAGTTGGTGCTCTTGAATAGTGGTTTTTATAGTTTCAATAGCAATTGAACTAGTTGCTCCCTTAGCACCTACTTATTTCTCAACTTGGTCCTTCTTTGGCGACATTTGGTTGGACATCAGAGTAAAGGAGGCACATTAAGCTTTCCTTAGAACATCATTGGTGTAGCTTGAGGTGCCTACCTATTTACATAATTTCTAAATTAGGTAGGGGAATGTTAGTGTAAATTCCCTCCACCTTATTCTCTTTGAATTGTTGCTAAATTTCAAGGAAGTAGAGGTGTACAAGGTTGGCATTAAATTTTTCCATCAAAATAACACTTCCTCTTGCTACATACATGGATATTCTATTTAGTCTCTATTAGGAATAGATGATAAGTGCCAATCTTAAAATAAATTCTCCCATATATAGTTAGTTTACTATATTCATTATCCTCTATGCCATAGGCTCTATGCAACCACAATCTCTTTGCAACAATATCAAATATTATTGAGATTTGTGTGATAAGGGCCCCTTCATTGGGTAGATAAAGAGCCTTAACTATTACCTCAATTGTATAAGGTACAAAAATTCCTTCAATCTTAATGGTTGTATCTACTTGTCTATTTTTCCAAAATTTTAAAGTCTCTCCTAGGTACCACTACCCACTTGTTGTCAATGTGGGCCACGAGAGAGATGATTGGAGTTGCGTTTTAATAAAATCCAAGGAAAACTCCATGAATAGATCAAATTTTAGCTCCACAATTATAGTTGACATGGTGGATTTATCTTGAATAGCCTCTAGGCATTCAAGTGACATCATAATAAGTTTTCCTTCTTCTTATGTTTGTGGGAACTCAACTTTAGCTTGGGTAGCCTGCTTAATAGTAGGTATCTATTGATTAATGCTAAATGATTGTGCTTCCTGCTTCTTTACTTTTGGGCTTTGATTGCTAGTGTAGCCTCTTCCTTGGCCTCTTAGACTTTTGCTACCTAGTGGTTGAAGTTCTTCTTGTGCTCTTCTTTTTGGGATCATCTACAATTAATAAATGTTTAAAATTAGTCAAATATTCATATTGGTTTTAAATAAATGTTTACCTTGCTCATACCTTTTATTAGATCAACCATTTATTATTGTAAGATTGTAGGGTTAGGAAATTTTTCAAATAAAACCCTTTAGATGTGATTTCTTATACTTAATAATTTCCCACAATTAATATCATTTTAGCTCATACTATCCTAGAATATATCAAAATGGATTATTAGGAAACTTTATTAATGATTTGGCTTAATTAAATTAAGCTTTATTCATATGCTATCTCACTTACCTTTGAAAACTATCCTATAGAGTTGGTCAAATTTTTGAAAAAATTGGCTTATATTTTCCTTAATCACCTTGATTACATCCATCCTCAACTAAGATGATTGCTCCATGATCAAATAGATTTGAAAATTATGAAAATCAAAGCTATAGGATGCAAGTTATGACTTTGGAAAACTAGGAGATTAGAGCTCTGAAGAAGAAAATGAAAAAAGATCCTTCTATAGCAACTTATGCAAATAGAAAGTTTTTCTAACTCCCCACCACTATAGAATTTTTGTTGCGTGACATCATCGATATGACATTGAGTAATTGATGTATGAGGGCCTCATAGCTTGTATAAACAATGTTCCGAAATTTTTTTAAAAATTTTTGATGAAAAAATCAATCAATCTGTGTGGTAGGAAGATAATAAGTTATTCTAAAGGGTCTTGGAGTAGATAGGATGCTCCAGTTGCAAACAATAGATATCTAGAGTTCATTAAGAAAGAATCTCAAGCTATGAAATTTTATGAAATATTTTGAATGGACAAGAAATGGGTTATGAAGTTTTATTATCCAATTGGAGTTCAAGATGATTAGGGAATTTTTATTGAGTTATTCATTATTCTAGAAGGTAGAAGATGATGTGGAATTCCTTGCCAAGTATAAGATACAATGGCTATATAGTGGGTCCTTCCCATAGTAGGCTCTAGACCTTAGTACCCTTGTATAACCACATCTAAAAGTGTCCATAGACACTCAAGGAGTTAAAAGTAATGCATACCTATCTAACAAAACACACACATTAGTATCATCACATTGGAAAAAATTCACTATACCACAAGAAATCATAAGTTATGATTTATTATATAGTGAGGTGGAATGGGTTATAGAAGGGATTCCTAAAATTAGGATGTTAGGGGTCTTACCAGAGGCATAATGAATTCTTGTGTTTTGTTGGTTGCTAATGAAATCGTTAGCCTTTCTGTCTAAGTTCCAAAAAAATTTTAGACAATTTCCCAATGACATCACATCATTTCACCTCTCAGATTCACCATCCTAAGACTATCATATTTCCAAAGTGTATCATCTCTTAGTATTTTGTCTAAGGAAGAAGTTTATTCATGGCACCTTATTATATTTTTAAAATTCTTGAGAAGCCATCTACCTTCATGCATGGGTAACATGGAACCCCCAAAAATTTATTTTGTAAATGAGTTTTAATTTTATCTTCATTAGCCTTACCAGAGGACTACCTTAAGGCATGGATAACATGTATTTCTAGTGAGATGATAACGTAGCACTTATTGTACTCTTAGTCCAATCTTTCGTTAGATTTACAAGGATATAATTACAACCTTGGCAACATGAGAGAATAGAAAATAGTGGTGTAAGAGATTTCAGAAATCCCCTTGATGTCACACCATTCATATTTTTACTTGGGTTTTTACTTTTTTATCTTTGGATAATGATCACAAGTTTATTCTTAGTTTTATGATGAGAAAGAATATCATTATGGCCATGGTAAGAACCTCTTATTATTGGAATGGATGGATGGATGTTGTGGCCTCACTATTTAAATAATTAGTTTCTTATGATTTGATAACATGAAGAGATCTTCACCTTATTTTCAATTACATCTTGTCTTATTATTGGTGTTTTAGTGTGATTTTAAAAATATGCATAAGTAAATTTTAAAAAAGATAGGAAAATTGTAAAAAATGGTAAAAAAACAAAAAGATGAAAAGAATGAAAAACTAGTAAGAATGGAAAAATGTTAAAGAATTGAGAAATTATTAAGAAATTTAAAAGTATAAAAGAATAGAAAAATATATCAAGAAATGTGAGAAAGTGAAAAATTCAGAAAAGTACCTATGGGTCCAGATGGACACCACCACAATTATTGTTAGGATTAGTTATACAAAAGAGAGAATAGGTAGAAGGCTATTGGGTAGGTTGGGTAGATTCCTTGGGATATTCATAGTAGAATTTGACTTATTGGATGTTAGCTAGAATGAGCTTCTGTGAACAAGATGGATGATAGATATGTAAGGTGCCTGATGGATAAGTGAGTTGAAAAAGGTATGGTCCCATCCAAAGTGTCTGAAATTTGGCTTTTTAGGGTAAATGGTTAGGATTATAGTAAAAGACCTTATCACCTAGTTGTATAGTCACTTGCCTTATCCATGTATCATGCCTAAGTTTGGAGTAATGCATATGGACTTCATTACTCATGAGTTCTACAAGCTTGTTTTTGTCTAAGAGGTTTAGATTCATGAGGCATTCTTGTTGGGTTAAACTCAAATCAAGGTTAAGTTAATTGATTGTAGCTAGAGTATGGAGATTTTCCTAGATTGGGAGCATTGGTAGCTTTTCATAAACTAACTCACATGTTGAGTATCCTATAGGTAATTTCTAGAATGCACTATAGGCCCATAGAGTGCCACTTATTTTAGTGCTCCAATGTTTTCTAAACCTACTAAATATCTTGGTGAGTATCCTAGTAATCTCTTGGTTAGTTACTTTGGCTTAACCATTTTCTTGGGGATGATATGTTATTGTTAACTTAGGATTCACCCCAAGTTGTTGCATGAGCTTTTTAAATGTAGCACTAGTGAAGTGAGTCTTGTTATCTACTATAAGTATTCTTGGTACTCCAAATCAATTCACCACTTGCTATTGGAAGAACTTAGCAATTGTCTTGGTTATGAAGTCTCTAACTATTGCCACCTCTACCCACTTTATACAATAATTCATAGTCACAATTATGTATGCTTTTCCATTCAACATCAGCATTATAGATCCCATGAAATCAATTTCCCATATATTGAATGGCTCAAGTAGCTATATCCATTATTGTGACCCTTCATATGTGGTTGTAATTCCTCCATCTCTTTGGCATCACTCACAAGATTACATAAAATTATGAACATCTTTAAACAAGCGAGGCCAAAAGTATCCTACCATCATTATTTTGACTGTCGTTCTATGCCTTGCATAGTGGCCACCACATAGGACTTCATGGGCATCTTGTAAGACTCTTTTTTTCTTGCACTTTGGCACATACCATATGACTAGTCCATTTGCACAAATCTTGTACAAACTACCATTTATTTTCATATATCTTTTTGCTCTATGAAGAAATTTTTCTTTTTTGTTTCTTATTCCATTCAGCAGGAAGCTATTGTGTTGATAGATAGATCAAATATTTTACCGTCCATGCATTTCTTGTCAAATTTATAGCCTTCGTTGTTTTGATAAACATGTTTTCATTAGGGAACTAGTTAGATAAAGGTTTTTCTTAAAACTAGGCATCCCCCTTTAGCCTTGATAGATGATTAGTTACCATATTTCTATGTCCATTTTATTGATCATTGTGATGTCAAATTCTTGCAATATAATGAGCCATCTAATCACCCTAGGAATAATTGCTAGTTTATTCATGAGAAATTAGATGTCATTGTGATTAGTATTGACATAAATTTGATATCGAAGCACATGATGTTTGAACTTCTCATATGCATACACCATGATCATCAACTCCTTTTCTATTGTGATGTAGTTTAGTTGTGCCATAGTGATTCTTTTGCTAGCATAGTGTATATAATAAGGTCTTTTGTAATCATATACCTATGTCAGTACTACTCCAAGTGCATAATTGGAAGCATATGTCATAATGTAAAAAGGCTCCAACCAATCTAAAGCTTGAAGGAATGGTTTCTAGATTAGTTTCGATATTAGAGTTTCAAATGTCTTTTCACATGAATTTTTCTATTCAAAAGATGCATCCTTCTTAGTTAGTTCCATTACCAATTTTTCTATTTTTGAAAGGTTTTCAATAAATCTTTAGTAACATCTTGTATGGTCCAAAAATGATCTAACATACTGGACTATCTGTATCCTTTGGATGATATTCAATATGATCCAAATTTTATTAGGATCTACTTCAATACCTTTTTGAGAGATTTTGTGTTCCAACATTATACCATCCTAGACCTTGAGTTGGATTTTCTGCAAATTGATCTTGAGATTGGTTTCTATACATCTTTTTAGTAATTGCTTCAACTATTCTAGTGCTTGTTTGAAGCCTAGGCCATATGTTGAAAAATCATCCATGAATACCTCAATGCTATTTCTAATCTATTTCTAGAAGATTCTTAGTACTAATATTTGGAAGCTGGCTGGCACATCACAAAGACCAAAAGGCATTTACCTATAGGAAAACATTTCCCATGGACTAGTGAACATCATTTTCTCCTACTATTCAAGTGCAATGCAGATCTGATTATATTCACTATACTCATGTCTTGCGATAGTATATATTACCTAGTTAACAAATGGTAGAGGGAAGTGATCCTTGAATATAGCAACATTCAACATTCAGAAATCAATGTAGACTCACCATTTGCCTCTCTTCCTTGGAACAATCATTAAAGGACTAACCCATTCACTATTCGTAATAGAATAGATGAATCCTACCTTTAGTAATTTCTCTAACTCCTACTTGACTACTTCTTTTAGTTTAATATTCAGCCTTCTTTGGTGTTGGTATTGTGGTTTTATTGTGGGATTAGTATAGATTCGATGTTAACAAATTCTTAGAATTAAATCCCATGATCTCATTGTAAGACCATGTAGATGCTATGCATCATCTATTAACTACTTCTAGTAACTTTTTCTTTTGTTCCTCCTTTAAGTTAGTGTTGATTATTACAAACTTCTTATTATTCAAGAAGGCATATTCTAATGTTGCTAGTAGGCCCTTTAATTCTAATGGTTTTGACTCCATAATATCTAGTATCTCTAATTGTCCCCAGTATATTTCTTCTTCTTAACTTAATTGTGCATAGGAGTGTCTTCTCCTTAATTGATCTATCTTATTAGCTTCTTCAATGTTGGTATTAATAATTTAATTTAATGATTCCATGTACTTATTAAATTTAGTTTCTTCATCGATGATCAAGCACTAGAGGCCCTTTTGATGTGTGGTTGTTGCATACAAGAACTTTTGCACACATATCTCCTCTATAGATTCGTTGCATGTCTTGGTATTTTTCTATTTGATGGCCCATATCCTTTGCACACAAGGGCACCCATTATTACTGTATGTGACACATGAAACTCTACATCTTTATATGATACTCGCTTCATCTTCCTTGAAGATTTCCAAGGACAAGTCTCATATACCAAGCTTAGCATAAACAATTCTAAGCTAAGTTCTTCCATGATGATTGGGAATTCTCAATTATTTTTATTGACATGAATTACTATAAAATCTATAAGGTATGACTAGTCACTAATGTGGTGATCACATCATCCACTTGTCCTAGTGGAGTGGTCATCCATTTGTGCACACGCTCTAACCGTATGTTTCTTTTCTTTAATAGTGGTACATTCTAGTCTTGATACATGTCTTGTGAGATTAGGTTCATCCATAAACTAGAATCAAGTAGACTCTTGCATAGTTTCTGCCCTATTGCTTGAAGGTAAACTAAGGGACTTCCTGGATCAGTTCACTTTTTTGGATGTGCTCCTACCTTTATCCAATGAGTGATTATTTTCATCATCATTACAATCATAATATTTGAAGTTTATGAAGATGGATGCTTGTTTTGTTTAGGAACATTAGATGAAGATGGAATGGAAGTAGATGTGGTTTCCATCTATCAAAACTTTTGAAGACTTGTTTGGAAGAATGGTTGTTTTCTAGGTTGTGGTTCACATGTGATTACCTCCTCTTGCATGCTAACCATCCTTGTTGCATTTTTCTATTATAGTTGAGATGGTAGTTCCCCATCCATGATAGGAGGTGGAAGTAGTGCTAAAGGATTTGGATGTTGGTTTGAAGAACTAGCTACTAATGGATGCATATACAAGTTTGGATCTATCCTTGGCAGTGTTGGTCTATGGTACTTAGTTGGATAGTATTGGGGAGTTTGAACAACAACATTAGCAAGAGAGATATTTTGGACATCTATCTCTTGATAAAACTTAGGTTAAGTTCATATGTGTCCATTTCTTATAAGTGTGTCATTACTGGACAACATCCCTTCAAATGTACATATTGGAATACAACACTTAACAATTGAAGCTACTTTGCCCTTTCATCAAAAATCTCTCTTCATTTTCTTATCATTTCATTTTTCAAAGGCTTGTTCTATTCATTCCTTCACAATCTTTAAGGTTGTTATACATCTCTCATCAATTGAGTCACACATTTTCACTATTGTGTTGCTAAATTGATGATAGATTTTTGGATTGGTAGAGTTTTCTTTTGAATTTTCTAATTTAAGGTCTCTTCTTCCTTTGTTTCAAAAACTCTTGTATCCCTTTTTCTAATAAATGGATCTCTGTTATACTCTTCTACTGATTCTCTTTTTCTTAATTCTCCTTCCTTCTTCTCCACTTAGCCAATCAATATTTGTACTTGATGGGTAGTCGTTTTGGATAATTAGCCTTGGGCATAAACCCTAAGGGTATCCTTGGTCCTATTCCATAACCTATCAACAATGTTTTTTAGCTATTTCTGTTTAGAGAATCCATGGCCTAGGCATTTGTGCAATAGTGAGTAATACCTATCCATTGCTACATCAAGGGATTCATGGATCCCTTACTTCCATCTTTGGATTGTTTTCCTTAGATTGGACATCCATGAATTACTTTAATATTTGTAATTGAAGATTTCAAGCATGGTACTTCATCTCTTAATTGATTCTTTTTCTAGTGGTTTGTACCAACTCTCAACTTCTTTCACAAGTATTTGTTGGAACAAATTTAATTTCTGCCAATTAGCTTCAATATTTTGCAAGGCATAGGGATCATGGACTACTTGGAGGTGGTGTTGTGGATTAGCATTATAAATATCCTCAAATTAGGTAATGTTATTCATGTTAAGCTATTTGATACAGCTATCCATTAGTTGCCTAGATGGTATATGTATAGCTTTTTGAATATTGATCATGGATGGGTTGTCATCAAGGGTTCATCATTAGAATCAATTTTGTAAGATCTATTGTAGCAGTGCCCCCTTTAATGTTCATATTTGTCTTGATCCTCTCTATGATCCATGCATCTTCTTTGTTCATAGTCTTCATCTTCTTCATTAGAGTACCTCAGATAATTGTCATGATGATCATGAGTCCTTATTTCCTTCTTATCATGGTCTCAGTACCTTTGTCTCCTCCTATTAGAGTGATGATAATGAATATGTAGATGAGGTAGTAGAGAACAATGTTGGCATGTCCTCCTTCAATGATCTTGGTACTTCTTCTTATGTTGTTCAATAGAAACTCTTAGCCTTGAGTTCCACTCATACTTGGAGTTACTCACCTCGCTTCGTGGTGTCTCTACTAAAGTGGAATGTAATTAAACTTTGATAAGTTCTTCAAGGCTAATGATAGGTGTTTAAGAAGGATCCTCATATTTCTGATGGAGTTTTTCTATAATAAATGCATCAACATATAGTTCTTCTAAGACAACTGAAGTGTTAACCTACTTTCCCTTGCTATGTACATGCTTGATTTCCATGTAGCATCTCTTCTCATCTGCTCCTTTGTGGGTTCATAGGGCTTTTTCATGTGCTTAGTCACATGGCACCCTTCCTAGATCTAGTTCAAGTTCATTCCCCTTAAGGAAGTTTGAAGCATGTTAAGTGCTACTCAATTTGGAGGTAGGACTACGTTGCCTTGTATGTTTCTACATCTCATTTTTTGGTCCTAATGAAAGATGAAATTAAAATTTGGATGATAAGGATTAGCGTGATCATATGTGATTCTTTTTTGCATCGACATCCCTTATTCTTCTTCATCACTAATTCTATTATTGTGCCTTTATGGTTCCTTGGTAGGTGGCAATTGATCTTTTAGTGAAGCCATGTTGTTATTTTTAGATGTTTAGTTTAGTGTGCTTACTTATTTAGAATTATTAAAGGATTATGAGTTTTGACTTTAGATTCCTAATACAACAAAATTTATGAAATCAATTACTCAACATACATTCATACATCCTCAGTAACGACACCAATGATGAGTGGTGAAGTAATCCAACACCCAACCATACAAGTTATGAGTGTTCACGCATGACCCAATCATAATCTATGGATGACACAATGTGAATATGCTAGCAATTAGTTTAAGTCCATGTCCATTATCTTTCCATGTGAAGCTAGTGAAATCTAATCATATGGTTTAGCTCAGCATCAGGTATATGATATCTAATGTTGATAGGTCATCATTACTCCTAGCAAACATGGTAAAAATGAAAATAATTTCTATGTCTAAGTAAAATAAATAAATGAATCTAGTCTAGCCTATGAGATGAGTATCTATTCCTAATTTTTTGTACACACCTTAGGCTTTGTATAACCTTCACTAGGCTACTAAAAATTATGCTATTGAGCATGCCAACCAATAATACTACTAGACTTACCAAACAATTACACTTAAGAGCTCAACATCAGTTGTACTCATTTTGCATACTAACAATAGTAAAAGTAAAGTATACTTGGAAAAGTTAAACATTAAGATAGAAAATGGAAAATATTATTGCAAGTAAAATAGAAAAATATGAAAATGTTGCAATAGTATGAATTAGCTCAATCTTTATTGCAAGACACATGCCCAAGTACAAGATGTTTGAATAAAGATTCCATTTCCTAGATCACACTACACTACAAGCATTCACACTTCTAATCACTAAGTCTAAGTGTTGGAAATGAAACTACAAGAGTTTTGCTACTAGTGAAATGAAATTATTGTTGGACCAGGAACCTAGTGTTGTATTTATAGCCTAGCATGCACCTTGAGACATTGTATCAATGATGATGTATCACATGGAGTAACATTGAATCAATGACATTGTTGAAATGCTATCATTGCTACGATGTCATTGGACATCAAAAATTGACTTTATCAATTGACCCCATTAATGGAAATTACATAGGTAGTTTGTAAAATCCTATAGATTAATTATTTATAATACGAGTATATTATTTCCGCATAAAGTAAAGAGACCATCAATTATTTCTAATACGAGTATATTATTTCTACATAAAAGATTAATGATGGATTTCTTACTTTTCTATCAATCTTTAATGCTTACCTTAAACCAATACCAAAAGTAGTAATAAAGGCCAAAATATAACAAATATAGCTTCACATTCTTCTCCAATCCTTCTAATTAAACTTCAATGATTATAACTTCTTACCTCTTATGCTTCTCCAACAAATCAATAATGGCTCCAAAAATGACTCTAAAATGACTATGGAAAGTGTTAGCTATAAAATGAAGTTGATGAGAAAGGTATGAAAGCAATTGATGATCATATTTTAGCATATAAACAAGTTGATGAGATTGAAGAAGAGTAGATTGTCTAAACTAATGAAGCATAAATAGAGCAAGAAGCTACACTTGATGATGATATGAGGAGAAGAGCATAAAGGTTTAGATCCATGATAGATATCTTTAGGACATTTTGTGAACAAAGGATAAGGAGGATCAAAGCTAAAATAATGAAACATAGCTTATTAATATATTGGAACCAAGTGGATCTTTGCAAATAAGCTAACTAAACATGGTGAAGTGATTCCAAATAAAGCAAGATTAATAGCTAAATACTTTGCTCAAATTGAGGGATTGGACTATCATGACACTTTTTTTTCTATTATACAACTAGAATTTATTAGAATGCTTTTAGCTTTTGCAATTTATTAAGGGTTTAAGCTTTATCAAATGGATATGAAATCAACTTTACTGACTAGGAAAATAAAAGAGACAATGTATATTGAACAACTATAAGGATATATTGATACAAAAAAGCCAAAACATATGTATTATCTACACAAACCTTTATATTACTTGAAACAAGACCTGAAGATGTGATATACTAAGCTTGATTTATAGTTACCTATAAATTAGTATTTAAAAGCTTCGTTGGACAATAATATTTATATTAAAAAGGATAATACAAGATTTTTAGTTACATAAAAATGTTGATAACATAATGTTTGGAGGAACAAGCTTGAGTTTAGGAAAGGACTCCATTGAAGCTATGAAATTGAGATTTGAAATGTCTATGATAGGAGAGCTATCTCACTTTCTAGGTCTATATATTGAATAGTAGGATGGAACCTTTATTTCTTAGACAAGTATGTACAATAGAAGCTTAAGTATTTTGGTCTGACAAAAGCTAAAAATTGTGTAACTCCTCTTAGCATAAATTCATACTTGTACAAGGATGAAGATGAGTTGAAGATTGATGCCACACTATTCAAATCCATAGTAGAAATATTCTACTATGCTATGACTAGTAGATAAGCTATAGCTTTTATTGTAGGCTTGATTTCTAGATTTTAGTTTAAATCAAAAGAATCACACTTAGTGTTAGCCAAAAATTTTTTACAATATCTAAAAGGAAAAGCTAGTCATAGAATATGATACCCAAAAGGCATACATTTCAAATTACAAACATTTACAAATGTAGATTGAATAGTCCAAAGGGCCCTAGATCTAGATCTAAGCTTAAAGGAAATAAAGAACTTTGTTAGAACAAGCACACTATTGTTAAACTTTGTTAAATTGTATTATGTCTCTCTTATATTATAAATGAATATGTGCTACTATAATTATATATGCCTTCATCTCTCAATAATAGATTTGTAGAGATAAGCATGAATCTCAGAAATCATGGGAATGATCCTAATCATCTTATTTAAGGATCTTCTTAATATGGGATGACCTAAACATGGGATTGGATAAGAATTACATGAATAAGATCTCCTATTATTTAAAATAGATTAATGGATGAGATCTATATAATTCTATTTTGGAACATCTAGGCATCATATTCCATAAACCCTGCNCCCCCCCCCCTTCCTCATGGTAAGAGGTTCGACTCCTAGAAAGTCTTAGAAAGACTCAAACTTTTCATGGCTTGGAATCTTACTAAAGATGTCTAACATTTGTGCTTGAGTTACATAATGTTCCATGTTGAGTATGTTATCTTGGATCAGGCTTCTAAGATGGTAATGCTTGATATCTATGTGCTTGGAATGCCCATGATGAATGGGATTGTGAGCCATTGCAATAGCCCATGTGCTATAATAGTATAAGCAAATGGGAGGTTCAAGTGTATATCCCATTTTAGAGAAAATAGAGTGAATCCATATGGCTTGAGTAGTAGCATTCAATGCAATAATGTATTCTACTTTTGCTATTAAGAGTGTGACTATAGATTGCATCTTTGATCCCCATGAGATAAGTGATGGAGCAAAAAAGAAATAAAAACCAAAAGTTGAATTTTGATCTTGGAGGTTGCCTCCCCAATCTGCATCAATGTATCATCATATGTTGAAATATGTATGTCGATGAAATGTGATCCCAAAATTTGTTATCACTCTCAAGTATCGCAATATCCATTTTGCAAATTTTTATTGTGATTCATGCAGATCTTACATGAATCAAGAAAGGTAGTTTATAACATATTGGATACCTAGAAAAGTATTGGAGAGATAAATTAAACCACCAACTAGGGATCTGTATAGTGAAGGTTTGACAAATGGGGATTTGACATCCTTAATAACTTTTGTCTCAAGGGCAAGTAATGTATTTGAAGGATTACAATTAATCATGTCAAATTTCTCAATTAAGGATTAGGCAAATATCATTTGGCATATGGAAGTTGATTTTGTTCCTTGGATAACTTGAAAACCCAGAAAATATGACATCTTTCCTAAATCAGACATTTTTAATTCATTTTTCATGGCATTAAGAAAATTATTTCCTAATGAAATTGTAGATGAAAAATAGATTAAATCATCTACATATAAACAAATAAAAATATAATCATCTCTAGATAACTTTTTGGATATTTTTGTTTGGGATTCAAGATTGATGAAACCTTCCTACACAAAAAATGCATGAATACATGCATACCATGCATGTGGAGCTTGCTTGAGCCCATATGATACTTTATGGAGCTTGTAAACATGATTTGTTTCCCTTCATCAATGAAGCCTGGTGGTTGTTCCATGTAAACTTCTTCATTAAGAACTCCATTGAGAAATGCAGAAGCCACATCTAGTTGACAAACCATGTAGCCAACTTGTACAGTAATCTCAAGAAAGATTCTCATGGATTCCATCTAAGAAATAGGAGCAAAGTTATCATCAAAGTCTTTGCCTTACTCTTGGAGATATCCTTTGGCAACTAGGTGAGGTTTGAATTTTTATATTTCATCATATTGATTTCTCTTAAGTTTAAATATCCATTTTAAATCGATAACAAGCTTACTAGATGGACAAGGAACTAGGATCTAATTGTTATTTTTATTAATTTGATGTAGCTCTTCCTCCATGGCATCAATCCAGTGGTAATCCAATGTAGCTTTGACAACTATGGATGGTTCCATTAAACCATTATTGCTCCCCCATCAATGTAAGTGGTGCAAAAAATTCATCATCCATCACAATGTAGAGAGCATCCTCAATAGCATCCACATCCTGGGTTGGTTGTGCAGTGTCTTCACAAAAGTGACTTCATGTCATGCACTTTGTAAAATTTGTATCCAACATGTTGGAGGCTAGATAATATTAAGCTAGTTGAGAAGTGGATAGAATCTTCCATGATGTGAACATTATTGAGGTAGAAGGTGTGTCAGAGGGAATGATTTGAGAGGGCACTACTACAGAGGTCTATCCTTGAAGAGGGAATGAAATATGATGTTGTTGTTGCACAACATTGATCTTTGAAACATTCTAATATTTATCCCAATGTGGAGTAGTGTTTGAAATAGATGTCACATTGGAGTGATTTTCCTTCGATCCTATACATTGTTGGATAAAAGAAAAATAGGGTGCTAATGTGGATGAAAATTAGTGTGGAAAACCATAATGTGGTGGTGTGGTGTTTTTTTTGGGCTGTTGAAAAGTTGGTGACGTTAAAATGGTACCACCATGTTTGGCTATTGCATGACTAATTTGGATAGGAGAAGAAAATGTTGATACAATAGAAAAATTATGAGAAATAGCACATGGATGATCATGGGTTGCAATGGATATGAGGTTGTAGGGTGTTGAACTGGTGTCATTTCTATAGTAGATTCTATGAACGATGTCTATCCAAATTACCTGTAGTTTAGATAGGAAATATTAGGAATGTCTCTTTCTCCACTAGTGTGGGTTTTCCTATAAGAATAGTCCACCGGTAGCATGCAATACCCTAATAGGTGAACTGGGTAAAGTGGATAACTAGGTTGGTGATTTAGCATTGAACAAGAGCTATGGATGGAAGCGTGCATACTGTGGCAATTGTGAGGCATTTCCAATTGGGACTATGGTAGTTGTGAGGCATTTCCAATAGATCTACATGAACATCTATTGTGGATTGTAACGTTGGATGGTTTTTTAAGCTTAATGGTAGATGATGAAAACTTCAATAGTTTATCCAATGCGTTGCTATTTTTTCTATTTCCAATGCATACCTTTGCTTTTTGTTGTGAAGCAGTCCCACCAATTAGAAAAGCATGCCCAACAATTGGAAGGTGGTGTGGTTGTAAGCGCTACCCACGTTGGAAGTTGGAGGCCTATGTATTTTCTCAATTATTGTGATGTAATTGAGATTCATATTGTTAGATGATATTATCATCTATTATGCTTTTTTATTGCTACTGCAAAAAATCAAATCTATTGTGATAACCATAGCTGCTGATCAAAGGAGAGTGAGATTGTAGATTGTTAATAAAACCATCATGTTGAGATGGTTGTAGCTCTAATTCGCTTTGTGAAATATTTGTTTTCATGACTTCATGTTCTTGAAAATACACATTACAAGATTCTATCACCTTTTTATTTTTTTATCATAGCATTTATAGGCTTTGGTATTTTTGGCATGACCAAGAAAAATGCATGGTGTAGATTTCATATCTAATTTTTGCCAATTTTTTGCAGGAATTTGAACACAAGGTGAACCAAAAATTTTCAAATGAGAGATATTGGATGGATAACCATTTCATATTTCATATGGTGTTTTTTCTATAATTTACCTTGATGACACCCTATTTAAAAGATAAATTGATTTTTCACAAGCTTCTGCCCAAAACGTATTTTCTAAACTTGACATTTGGAGTAGATATCTTGCCATTTCAACCATTGTTCTATTTTTTTTCTCAATGATGCCATTTTGTTGAGGTGTAAATGATGTGTTAGTTTGATGAATAATCCCATTTTTCTTGCAAAATTCATCAAATTTATTTTATAAAAATTCACCACCATGATCTATTCAAATTTTCTTAATTGTATTACCACTTTGATTTTCTACTTCCATCTTGAATTCTTTAAAATATCCCAACATTTGATCTTTTAATTTCATAAAATACCTACAAGAAAATCTTGAAAAATCATCCACTATGATTAACATATATTTGTTTTCTCCTAGGGTCAATGTTTGTATGGGATCACATAAATCCATATGAACTAGATCTACTTTTTCTTGAGATCTATGTTCTTTTCTAGGAAATGATAACCTTGTAATTTTTTCTAGTTGACATATGTCACAATCATGATTATCTAGAAAAAATAAAATTTGGCATACCTCTTACAATTTCTCCTTTTTTTATGTGGTCCATTGAGCCAAAGTCGACATGTCCTAACTGAGCATGCCATAACCATGTTATGTCTTAAGTGATAGTGAGACAATGAATATCCTTTTTCATCTATAACTTATACATCTAATTCTTTCTAATAGGATGATGAAAATACCTTTATCATCATCAACCTCAGAAATTTTACAAACATCTTTTTCAAATTCAACATGATACCCATTGTGACATAATTACCCCACACTTAATAAATTCTTTGAAAGACCTAGAACAAAATAGATCTAGGAAATAACATATTTGATATCTTGAGTTTTTGTGAAGGCAAGTGATCCAATCCCAACAATAGTTAACTTTTTACCATTACCTATGGCTACCTTTCCATCATATTTTTCCAAGCTTGAGGACAATTTCTTATTCCCTATCATGTGATTACTACATCCACTATCAACATACCAAATATTTTTGTTGTTGCTAGAATTAGGTACCTTTGTAGAGATCAAGAGTTGATTTCCTCCTTTTTAGTGTAAAATAATTTTTCACCTTTTTGTTGATCTTCATGTTCTGCAATTTTTTCTTTTCCCTTTTTTACATACTTCTTCTTTGACTATCATTGAAGAGTATTGTGGGTGTTGGTACCATATAAATCATAATGCTTACCTTCCTTTGATTGATTTGATATTCCAAAACCATGACATTTGGATCTACCATGACCATGTCCACACCCTCTAAATTAGGATCTAGTTGAGGATCTTTGATGTTGATTTTGATTTTGATTGGATGTCCTTTGAAATTATGCTTAAAAAGCATTTGTTGTTGAATCCTCACGATTAGCAATTATTTTCTCATATTTCCTTAAGCTTCCTATGAGCTCAGCCATGGTCATCTTATCAAGATCTCTTACTTCTTCAATAGTCACGATGATGGGATCATATCATCTAGCTATAGTTCGAAGGATCTTTTCAATAGCATGCCTTTCCTCAAGTGTTTCTCCACAAGATTCAAGTCCATTTCAAACTTGTTGAAATTGGCTAATGTATTGATCAATATTCTCTGAATCTAGCATGCACAAAGATTCAAAATATTTCCTTAAAACTTGTAACTTGAAAACACAAACTTTTAATAATCCCTTATATGTAATCTCCACGGCATCCCATGCAACTTTGCTTCTTTCATGAATGAAAATTTTAGTAAAGATTGTTAAATATAACCAAAATTGAATGATGAATAATGATTTTGAATCTTTCTTACGAAGCTCCTCAAAATCTTTGTTTTCATCTTCCTTCAATGCTTGAAATGTTTCTTGATCAACAACTTGAAATCCNCCTATAATTATTCATTATGATAATAATGTAGCTAATTCTATTTCTAAGAATCTAGATTTTCATGATAAAACTAAACATATTGAAATCAAAAATCATTATCTTCAAGATCAAGTTAAGCTTCTAATAGTAAAATTATCATATATTTCATCCACAAAATAGAGAGCAAACATTTTTACAAAGGGTTTACAAGAAGAAAGATTCATATATTTGATAACATTGCTAGGTGTGATTACTTTATCTAGATAGAACTAATTCTTCTTCTTTTTCTTAGTTTAGGAATTTTTATGACATAGTGGATTTTATTGTAGGAGGAAGTATGTATATTTTCCTTTAAGTTAGCTAATCTCTTACAATTATATCTATGTTTCCCTATTTCTTGTTAGTTATGTGCTTAAGCTATATTTTTTGTTTGTGTATTTTGAGCTTGATTTACTCAATGATAGGGAGAGCTATCTTTCACCTTTTCTAAGAAAAAAGAAAAACTATATGCTAATTTTATTTTGGGTTGGTTTTATCAAAAAGAATTTTCCTTTGATGTATGTATAGGAAAGCATTTACTAAGAAACGATTGTAATGATGATCTCTCAAATCACTCTAATTTCTTCATTTAGTGTTAGCTAGCTATAATTTTTTAAATAAGTGGTAAGGTTGATTATTATAAACTATGTTGTGATTTTGGTGTGCTCATCTTTATTTTGACTTATGTAACACTATAAGTTCGTAATGTTTCTAACTGGCTATATGATTCTTATACTTCATTGGATTGCTTAACAAGATGTTTAGTTGTTAAGAGCTTGCTAATATAAGCTTAATAAGTCCTTTAATTATAATTTGTATGGATGATATTAGATGATCTTATTTGGCTATATGGTTGATGAGAAATGGGTATTTTCTACACCTAACCATATGAATCACAAGCTTGTACATGTGATCTAGTCAAATTTTGGGTGCCCCTTCTAGCTAAGTGGCTTATGTTCTAGATAGTTAAACATGAGGTTACTTGTCATTATCTTTTCAATCATCACTTGTGTTAATTTTGTCCATATGGCTAAATGTGATTGAGGTGTAAGATATTTGTATTTATAATTTAATTATTTTTATCTTTAAAATGTTTAAGAGAAGTAATTAAAATACTCTACTTTAACTAATTAATGCTTAATGATTCTCAATGTAGAGTCTTCATTAGCATCTTTTGTACATATCTTGAACTTATACTAGTACTAATGGGTTAGCAAATGTTTTCTACTGAGCATACCAAGTAATCACTACTTGGATTACCATGCATTAGTATATTATGATCGAAGCGGTCATACTCATGTTACTATGGAACAAAATGCTATTGTATTAAGTATTGAAAATTAAACTACATGTAAAATAAAATGCTCAAAAGGAAATTGAATTCTAATCTAAGTGTTGCTATTTTTTTCATCCAACAGTGTCTAGGTACACCTTATAGTCAGATAAGACTCTATATAATTAATTCAATCCATGTTGTAGGCACTGATAGGAAAATTTTACTAAGTTCTATAAAAGAAAACTATAATAGCTTCATTAGGAGAATAACCAAAGGTATCATAACTATGGTCGATGTATGTATTTATATAGGCTTAGGAAGGATCAACATTGATGCATATGCACCAATGCATCTAAGGATGTATCAATGAGGTTGCATTCATGAGGCTACATCAATGGACATGTATCAACACAGTCAACTTATTGAAACTTCATCATCTTCCCATGATTAATTGAAAACTCATCCTCAAGTTAACAAAATGGAATTGAGCTTTTTAGAAAATTCAAAGAAGTATTAAGCTCATTAACTAACTATAATAAATAAACTCTTGAGTGTCATAGTTACATAAGATTTGTGTGGATATACAAAATTGATGTAATGTATAAAGAATTTAGAAAATTTAAAAAAAATTACAAGTAAGAACTAGATGGATTGAGAAGACATGAGATCTTTTACACCATACATGGATATGGAGGCTACTATGGTGTAGAGGATCCTTCATCATGGACCTTCTTTACTAAAGGCCTAGGTTACCCTATTACTGCTATTAAAAGTTAAAAGGCATCTAGAAGTGCCTTTATCTTTTTCTATTTGTCCCATTGGCTCATGAATGATCCAAGTGGCTTTACCTATATGGGCCCATACTAGTATATCCCACAGGCATGGGAGTGTAGGAAATATTTCCTTCATGTTCACAAACAAATCTATGAATTATTTATGTTCAAATTCAAACATATGGAAGAGGTTCTACAGTTCATGGTAGTCACTTAATCTCCTATCCAAGTTCTAAGCAATTGATCTTTGATTGGTAAACTTGTTTTGAAAACTTCAAGCTTGCCATCAGCTACTTCCAACTTTGGTTTGATCTCCTTTCAAAGCTTTAACTCCACCTCATAGAGGAGGTAGAACCTGGCCACTTTCTTCTCTAACTTAGATCTTAGCCTCCTTGGTATTAGCATTACTATGTTTTCATATCAAAGGTTGGCAAGTTTCATGTATTTAGTTATCTTCTCTATTTGCAACACCTTTAGGTGGATCTCTACTTGGTTATAGGTGTTGAGACCATCAAAGATTGGCTGCCATACATCACCTATTTTTTAGAGTTGCTAGAGGGCATCATTTACCTTTGTCTTCACTAGCTTGATCCTTTTTCAATTGATCTCCTTGAGCATTCTAACCAAGTCCTTGTAGTGATTCTTTACTCATCCATACTTGAGGACCTTATTTTTCTAGGTGGTGATTTTAATTGTGGTCTTTTGATGAAGAGAATGAACCTTCTCCATCAAGAGATTTTTATTCTATGTAATTAGCCTCCTCATATTTAAGTTTATCTTGGCAAGTTGTTCATGCTATTGGCTAATATAATTGATCATTTGGTCCTTTTTCTACTTAGCATTCCATAAGCAATGATTGTCTTAGATGAGCACAAGATTTTCTTGCAAAATAAGGTTACTATTGGAGGAATTCATCATTGCCTATGATAGTGATACATCAAATATCACCATCTCTTTTTCATTCTTAGCCGCTTGATATTTTTATTAAAACTATTGTAAAGCTTTGTTTCTTATGAGCTCTAGTCTAAGAATGGTGGGATTTGACAAAGAATCTTTATGTTCCATAACCTCAATGGACAACCATCAATTGCTAATGGTGGCCTCCTTGAGTTACATGTTTACTATTAACAACTTTTCCCTTAATCCCAATAGCTATGACTAGGTAACAAAGATATCTTTCAAAAGATCAAAGATCTCCAGAATTGATTACCTAACTTGAACCAATCACTCTAGTACTTCCTCATGTTGGATTATTTTCATCCCTCTACTAATGGCTTTTCTTGATCCTTGTACATCTTCCATGGTAGTAACATCAAGGAAAAATGCTACATGAGCACTCGAAGCTTCCCTAATTCTATTTTCCACCATCTTAGATATAGTCTCTTGGTTCTTTTGAAACATCACTAGGAATATTGGTCCCTCACTTCTTCCAATATCATATAGAACATTGTTGTATTTCAAAATATTTCAAGAAATACTTATCTTGCAATGAAAAAAGTGACTTATCTAGAAATGGGATTGGAGTGAATAGGAGAATAGTATTTTTGTAAGAATAATAGTGGGATCATCTCATTCTCCAGCCAATTGATTATCCTTGTGATCTCATTCAAGAGGCTTATGACTGGTTTATACATAGAGGATTCTCCACAACCTCTAAAAGTTTATTGTTTAATTTGCTATTCTCTAAGTTTCCTTGATGTTTAGTAGCTACAAGAAATTTAGCATCACTATTTCTATAGGTGGTAATGATGGTGGTAGCTCTTCCTCTTAAAGATTGGAAGGTTCTTTATCTTTCATCATCTCTTTCCATGATGCAATAGAAGCTTTATAGACCATATCATTACTGTAGTAGGCTATCTCTCCTCTTTTCAAAAGTTTCTTAATGAGTAAGTAAGAGGGAAGTGTCTTCCTACCCTTCTCATTTTCCTTGAAAATTTTCTCTATTTCAAGGAAGATGAGTTGGGATTAGTTGACTTGGAATTTCCCACCTATAGTTGCACATGCTATGAAAAAGAAGGTAGTAACCTAAATTAGCCTCACTTTTGGATTGAGGTAATAGACCATGATCTTAAAAAACACTTGCTTTACCTTAGTCATGGCACCATACTTCTTATGGTCCACTTCATAGTAGTGCTTGATCCCTTCTTTATTTGCCTCTAGGTTTGCATGAGTTGGGATCTCTGCTAGATTCACCCTAGGGTTTGTTAATCCAAGGGTCTCCACTATCACCTGAATTGAATAAGATATGTTGATATCCTTGATCTTAATAGTGACATCTTCTTTTTGATTATTGCAAAAGAGGTAGGCTTCCTCCATGTATCATTCTCCACTCATGAAGAGAATGGACCATAGTGGAGACCCTTATAGTTTTATTTTCAACACTTCCAATGTGAGCTCCAAAAAAAGTCCAAATTTTAGTTGCTAAAGGATGGAAGTTTCAATTTCCTTATTGGAAACCTTCTCTCTGGATGCCTTTGTAACCGTGACCTTAAGATTAGATTGTGGTCTTAGAACCTCATCCTGCCTACATTGTTCTATCTCTATTGTCAACATTTGATAGAAATATTCTACCATGGGCTTCTCATGTAGGGATTTGGTAGCATGGGTTATCTTAGCCACTTATTTTTAGTGTTGTTATGATGGTTTCTACTATTTTCCCCTTCCACTGCAAGGCCATTTCTCCTTGGTTTGTGATGGCCCCCTCCTTACAATCCTCACTTAGATGTCATTGGTGATCACAAAAATAACATTGGATTAGCCTTTTAAATATAATATTATTTCATTTAGATACCTTTCTTTGTTTCATTGAGCTACGTTTATGGGTCAAAAGTTTAAAATTGTATTGTTAAGTTCTTATTTAGTGATTGCAAATATATGATATTATTTTATTATTATTTTATTCATGCTTTAAGAAAGGTTAATTTCTAACATTAACTCTTATGATCATTAATTTAATATTATTTTAATATCATATTTGTTGGGTGTTAGAAAAATTTTTAAAAACTTTTTTATGAAAACCCAGTGTTTGATGCTCCCACGACATAAAGCTGTATCTCTAGAAGCTTGATTATCAACAAACGAGTAAAAATAGCTAAGCAATTATGAAATTATGACTCTTAGAAAGTTCTAGTTTTTAAAAAATTGTAAAAAATCCTTGTAAATCTGAAGAAAAATTTGAAAAATAAGCTAAGAATCACATGTATTTATACTTTTTTTGTATTGCATTGACAAGGATGCATCAACAAGGCTACACCAACATATAGGAATGCATCAACGAGGCTACATCAACATATCCAACTGCATTGATGGTGATGCATTGTTGTAGTTGTTTGTAGTCATTTTCAACTTGAAATATTGAGGAATTTTGAAAAATTTTACAATCAAAACAAAAGCCAAATGGAAGCCAAAAGTTAGAAAAACATGACAACATAATTAAGGTTTTGGTTTTAGAAATTGAAGCATTTTAACCATGCAAAATGAGTAAATGAAAGATGTTCCTTAAGCCAAATTAACATAAAACAAGATGATGCAAGGTATCTAGACTATTGAGATTAATAAAAGGCTCATGGGTATGGAGGTTAAACCAAAGGAAGCCAAGATATATGTAACTAGGCCTTCCTAAAGCTAGTTTATTCCTAACTCCTTCATGCTAGTTTCATACAATAGAAAATTCTCTACCTTTCCCAACCATTTGAAGATTTTCCTCTTATCCTACCATTAAATTTTTAGAGACTTGAAATTTTTTGGGGATTTAAAATTTTTTGGGACCTAAAATATTTTTGGGAATTAAAATTTTTAGGGACTTCAAATTTTTAGGGACTTAAAATTTTTTGGGACTTATAAGTTTTAGGGACTTCAAATTTTTTGGGACTTAAAATTTTTAGGAACTTAAAATATTTTGGGGACTTAAAATTTTTTAGGGAGTTAAAATTTTTTGGGGACTTAAAATTTTTAGCGACTTAAAATTTTTAGGGACTTAAAATTTTAAGGAACTTAAAATATTTTGGGGACTTCAAATTTTTTAGGGAGTTAAAATTTTTTGGGGAGTTAAAATTTTTTTGGGACTTAAAATTTTTAGCGACTTAAAATTTTTAGGGACTTAAAATTTTTTGGAGACTTAAATGTTTTTTCGTAATCTCGTGTCGCAAGGAAAGGAACGGTAAAGTAGTAGAAAAGATTAAAACCTGAAAAGATTAGAATCCAAACCTAAAAAAAATAGAAAGAACTCATCAAAGCATTACATTCACACAAAACATTTTCGGGGAGTTTCACCCCTCATCAGTGTGGATCTGGTAATGCGGCTGAGCACCCACAGCTACAAAGGCAAGGGATGAGGATGCCAGTATAGAACAATTTATAATCTGCCATCTTAGAGAAAATAGGAGATAATAAGAACCCACTTAAAAATAAGGGGGGCCCCACTCATGCTCGCCCAATGAGGGTGGAAGGAGGTACTGGCAATTTGAAAATCAATTTTTCAAGGCAATTTGTCAAAGTCAACAAGAGTCATATCTTTTGGTAGAGCCATCAAAGTGTAGGGTTTAGGAATGCCCTCATGTTGAACATGAGGGGTCCAACCATACAAAAAAAGGCAAACAAGATCGCAGGGGCACATTAATAGCAAAAAAGGGGGGAAGGAAAAACAGAGTGAGAATCCATGTAAACTAACAGCAATGATGGAAGCAGCAGCGATTGCAAAAATTAGCAATGGCGGTGGCTGCACAGTAGTGGCGATAGCTGCACAGCAACGGCGGTTGTGTGGCAACATCAATGTAAGTGCGGTGGCAGTGGTAGCGGTAGTAATGATGTAGTGGCGGCAGCAAACACAGCAAAGGTGGAAGCAACCAAACAAAAAGCAACTAAAATGGAATCTGAAAAAAGGGAGAAGAAAGAGCTATAATAGTTCAAATGTTGCAAAAGCACTAGTTGTAAAGAAATCACAACCAGAGTTGAAGAGATTTGCAAGATGCTAGGCGATTTCCCAAGGCATAGTGCTAAAAATGTAGCCATTTTTTGACCAAGCGTTGGATACCCTAACAAGGCATTGCTACTATAGTTTCTAGATGGTTATAGTGGTTATAACTAAATTTGGATAGCACCAAAGGACTAGGATAAAATTACATTCACAAGTCAATGGGAGACTTTTGCATATAGAAAAATTTCATTTTGCGTATATAATGCACATGCTACATTCAAACGGTTGGTCCTTAGCATCTTCCAACAAAAAATTAGTAGTGGAGTAGAAGTCTTCATGGATGACTTCTCTATGTATGGAGCTACATTTGAGCAAGCCATGGATTTTCTTGAGTAAGTGCTTCAATGTTTCATGGAGACTAACTTAACGCTTAACTGAAAAAAAGTCATTTAATGGTCTAAAGGTACATTGTACTAGGGCAAAAAATTTCAAGAAAAGGGATTAAGGTGAACCTAGAAAATTATAGGTCATCCAAGGAATCACCAACAAATCAAACGTATTGAAAGATCTAAGGTTATTTGTTAGCCATACTAGGTATTAGAGATGCTTCATCAAGAACTTCTCAAAAATCATTAAACCATTGGTGATGTTAACAAAGAAGGATGCACCTTTCACATGGACTAGGAAAGGTAAGAATGCATTCCAACAATTGAAACAAAAGCTTGTAGAAACTCCAATTCTATGTGCACTTGACTAGTTTAGGTCATTTCACATTAATACTGACACATCCAATTATGCCTTTGGAGTTATGCATACACAATTCAATGATAAAAAAATGTCCTTACTAAATCCATTGTGCAAGCTAAAGCATTGTGGGAGCACAATTGAAGTACACCACTACAAAAATGGAGGTAATGGTATTGGTGTATTCCTTAGAGAAATTCAAGAACTCTATGCTTCGATATCAAGTTTTTGTATACACATATCACAATGTTATTTGGCTCCTCATGAACAAACCAATGGTGAGTTGTCATATCATACAGTGGCTAATGATCCTTCTAGAGTTTGATCTTACTATGGTGAACAAAAAGGAAACAAGAATATGGTCATTAACCAATTTTCTCTATTATGATCAAACAAAAAAGAGGATGAATGGTCTTGTCCAATCAATTCCCAGAGGAGCTTCTCTTTTCTAGAGCTACTAAAGTTTAAAATTTTAAAGATTTCAACTAGTATGATTAAATCCTCTCCTATCTACTCAATCAAGTGTTGTCACAAGAATAGGATACAAGGAAGAAACAAAAAAAATTTCTCTAGAAAAAAAAATATATGAAAAGCAAGGGCAATCATTACAAGATTTGCATCGATGTCTTGGTATGATGGTTCATTCCCAACAATGATCCACTTTGAATTCTCCAAGATGCTCATGAGGATTCTTGTAGGGGAAATTATCTTGGGAGGAGTATGTCCATTAAAATCTTCATGGTAGGATATTATTGGCCAACCATTTTCATATATGCTTATCATTTATCTCATTCATGTGAATGTTGCCAACAAGAAGAAGGGATGAGTATATGGATGGAAGGACCATAACAATGAATTTAAACACTAAAGCCTTTTAATCTATGGGGCAGTGATTTCATGGGGTTCATCAACCCCATGTCTAATGAAAAGGTGTACATCATTGTAGTAGTCAACTACTACACAAAATTGAATAAAGCTTATAGGGTTGATGTGCCTTAGTAAAAGGAAAGCTTATCATAAAGGATATAAGTTAGCTCTAATAGCTCTCTCAAAGCTAAAACCATTTAAAACATATTTTGGTTCTATTTAGCTATAACAAAATAGAGATTTGTGTTACATCATCAAAGAAAATGGGGCTTTATAAGCTTTAAAGGAGTAAAGAACTAAGTACTATAATCTACAGCCTAAATTATTTATTTGGAGCTATAAAAAAAATAATGATAATTGGTCATAAGATAGAAATATCATTTACAATTAAAGTTGATCTTATCAAAAAGCATCATGAAAAAAGGCTTTGGAATATAGAAAAGGTTAGATGTAGAGGGCCATTATATGAAGGAATTAAAATTTTATTTTATTGTTATGGTTAGCTAAGCCAATTAATGAATTTATAGGGGTAGGTTGTAAAAGCCAATAGAATCATTATCTCTAATACAAGAGGAGCATATTATTTTTGTAGGAAGTAAAGGGATCTTTAGTACTAAAAAATTATGGATTTCTTTCTTTTATATTAACCTTTAATGCTTTTATTAGCTCAATACCAAAGTACTAATAGAGGTAAAAATGTAACAAATATAAAATTAAATTCTTCTCCAATCCTTCCTAATGGATCTCCAAATATTATAGCTTGTTCCCTCTAATGCTTCTCCATCAAATTGATAATGGATCCAAAAACAACTCTAAAATGACTATGGAAAGTTCTAGCTATAGAATGAAGTTTCTAAAAAAGTATGAATGTAGATGAAGAACAAAATTATGATGGTATTTTAGCATCTGGACAAGTTGATGAGATTGAAAAAGAGTATATAGTCTCAACTAATAAGGTAGAAATACAGTAAGAAGTTACACCTGATGATGGTGTAAGTAGAAGAATGCAAAGATTCAAACCCATGATAAATATCCTTAGGACATCTCTTAGAAAAAGGCTAAGGAGGAGAAGATATAAAATAATTGAACATGGATTATTAGTATGTTATCTTGCCTTCTTCATTCCTCTAATAGTTAAAGAAGCTCTTGGGAATGAAGACTAGAGAAAGGCCATGGATGAAGAGATGAGAAAAATTGAAAAGAAAGATACTTGAAAGCTTATTCCATTATTGAAATGAGCTACTGTTATTGCAACCAAGTAGATTTTGCAAATAATTTGAATGAACATGATGAAGTGATTCAAAATAAAGGATACTTAGTAGCTAAAGACTTCCTCAAAATAAGGGACTAGACTATGAAAATACTTTTGCTTTTTTCATTTGTAAGATTAGAATTTATTAGAATGCTTTTATATTTTGAAACTTATCAAGGATTTAAGCTATATCAAATGAATATGAAATCAAATTTTTTGAATAAGGAAATAAGATAGATAATGTATATTGAACAACTAGAAGGATATATTGACACTAAAAGCCAGATCATGTGTACCAGCTACAAAAAGCTTTATATGACCTAAAATAAGCCCCAAGATATGGTATGCTAAGCTTGATTTATATTGAGCTATAAATGGGTATTTGAAATCTCTATTGGATAATACTCTTTATATTAAAAAGGATAATATAGGATATTTTATTACTTAGATCTATGTTGATAACATAATGTTTTGAGGAACAAGCTTAAGTTTAGAGAAAGAATTCATTGAAGCTATGAAATCAAAATTTGAGATGTTCATAATAGGAGAGCTATCTTACTTTCTGGGCCTACATATTTAATAACTTAGGAATGAAACCTATATTTCTAAGATAAAGTATGTACAATAGATTCTAAAGTATTCTAATATGATAGAAGCTAAAACTTATGTAACTCCTTCAAGAACAAGGGATTTTTGCCATTTTCAGAGCCCAAAGATATTCTTAGCACCATAACTTACTAACTGCCTGCTTGATTTATCTCATGCTTTAATCCCCTAACTTCTAGAGGTAAGATTTTCATCATGCGGGCCACAATCCTTTGGATTATGACAAAAAAGATTTTTGGAATTTTTCTAGCTCACCAATGTTTAAGCATTAAAATAATATTAAAATCCTAGTCCAAATTGAGGTAAACATCACCAAAAAACTTCAGTATCTAATGGATCAAATAATAATAAAATAATGAACCTAATAAGATTAGAAATGAACCTAAGTGTAACCTAACCCATTAAGAAAGGTATCAAAAAGGAACCAAGGGTTATACATCAAAAAACTAATCCATGGTTATGTTTGTGATCACGGATGGCACCAAAGTGGTGTGCACCAGTAGGAGGACCTTCCCAACTAATGGAGAAGAAACCATGAGGAGGAAGGAACTTGCAATAGTAATAGCAAGCCCAAGAGTAAGAGGCCAAAGCAACTCATGGAATGGGACCTCTTCGAGAGGATCCTAAAGTGGAATCTGTTCAATAGATTCCAACTACTAAAACTAACAAATCAAGGCAAGATGAGGCACCAAGGCCAAGATCCGACATGGAGGTCACATTAATAGAGGCCTACCTTGAAAATATTTAAATTAATAAGGTTTAGAGTTTGATTCTCTAAGAGCTCAACTTTGGACCCTTTTTAGGATTGCTATCCAAGGAGGTCTACACATAACTATAGGGGTCTCCTATGTTGTCCATTCTCTCCTCTAGTGGAGAATAATACATGGGGAAGACCTACCTATTTTTGAATAACCTGTAGGGAGATGCATCTATTAAAATCAAAGACATCACTATCTCCTACTCCATTAAGACAATTTTGGAGGCCCTTGATTTGCCTAATACTAGGGAAACCTTAGCAGAAATATCAACTTAGGTGGACTTGGAGACCAAGAAAGAATGGGTCTAGCATTGCTATGGGTTGGATTATAGTGCACTCACCAAGGTAGAGCATGCATATTTCAAAATCATGACCTATCACCTAAATCCCATGATGAGACGAAGCAAGGTCATAGTATTCTCCACCCATGTGTGCACTACTCTAAGTGGTATATTCCTAGTCAAACTTCCTATTGGCACATTTAGCCATTTCATGGAATAGCAAAGGTGATAAAATATGAATAAGCCATAGAAGATATTCAAAAATATATATATATGATGTTTGTGCCCTATTGATATTTTAATACCAGAGTTTTCATGTGGAAATTTATTGAATGAAGATATAGTGTTTCCACTTCAAATAATGATACCAATGAAAGGAACATTTATCATACTCCTGTGTGAAGGGAAGGTTGAAAAAGAGTTGAAAAGCTTTATCAATTAAAAGGAGCCGACCCCGTCCATGAGTGCATCAATGAGAAATTAAAATCAACCTTATGTAAGTCACCATTGCAATATTTGAATAATGTTTTTATGGAAAAATAGTCCAGAAGAATGCCCATTCTTTCACAAGGAATCACGTTGGTAGTTTACGCAGGAAAGTGCTAAGGTTTATCGACCTGTAATGGCCTCTATTTTTGACACAAAACCAACTATTCTCGTTGGCCCCAAATCAGCGACACTTCTACTGGGCGCGTTGTGACAAAACCTTGCAGGGATGTGAATTCAAAGGCGGTGGAGGAAGAACTCGCATGGACGTTGCCGCTTTCAAGACAGAAACTGTTTCAGTTTTAAAATTTTTTCCATAACAATGCAACCGATCCACCCACCTTCAACGAAATTCAATGTGTTTTGCAATGTGCATACTATGTGAAGATTTCTCTGGCAATTGCAAGGCCATTCTTAACATACCACAATAGACACCATTATTCACTGACGCTTAGATCTATGGTATGTTTTCCCTTGACTCTACAATCAATGGTAGGAATTTGAAAGACGATCTGCAGGAACACAAAAAATGTAGGAAGCCCTAAGGAAATTTGGGGCAAAAAAAAAATAGTTCCATGTAACCGAAACCCTATGTCCAAGGCCATATGTTCAATACATCATTTTCTTCTAGTTATTTCTCCTCCATCAACTGAACATCACATAGCAACGATGCCAGATGCAGCGACAGAGCCTTCTTCCGCGGTGGCGGTTGATAACGTTTTTGGTAAGGACAGGATATTTTGGAAGTTTTCGATGGTAGTTCCAGGTATGGTGCCTTCACATTCGGGCTTGATGTTTTGGATTTAAATTTTTCCAGCCATTTTCATACGGGTGAAAGTGCACATAAACTATTTTAGATTAGCTGCCATCAACATTTATACCAAGGTAGATATTATATTATCACCTTGTTCATAAAATCACTAAGGGCTTCAATAATATTCTTAAAAATTCTAAACAAGTAAAAATGAAAAGCTATTAGAGCTATAATTGTAGACAATTATATGGAACTACTGGAGTTATTTTTCAAAATAAATATTTATATATCTCCTAACTTCCTAACTTCCTAAGTTAATACTCCCTAACTTGTTGGACAAGTTACGTGGGAGAGAAGTTAGGTAAGATATTTTTGAATATGTAAACACCTTTGAACCCTATAAAAAGGCTTCAAGGGGGGGTCAAAAGAAGAAGAGGACTTTTGGAAAAGACACTTGGTACATCACACTTTTGGAGAAGATACTTTGGGAAGGCTACTAGCTAGCACTTGGGGTCTCATATCATCATCACTTTTGAGATCACACTTGGGGTCTTGGAAGATTTGTAAAGAAGTTTTGTTGTAAGATGGCTTGCTAAAGGAAAGATTTCAGCCTCTTTGTCATAGTCTTGTGAGTTATGTTTTATTTTTAATTTGTTTAAATTGTTTAGCTATTGGTTTAGATAGTATCATCCTTGACAAGTAATTTTGGGATTTTAGATTGCTCTTATTGTTCTTATTGCCGGATAGAAAATTTCTGTTAAAATTTCGCCATAGCAGCACTTGTGTTTAAAAGCCTTAAGAGAATTTTAGTAGTAAATTTTGTTATTGTGCAACGTATAGGAACTTCTATTGGGATTGTTGTAAGAGACCCTCTGCTTGTAGTCATGCCGTTAAACAATTCAGTAGTCAAGAGGGTTCAGAAAATCTTTGGTATTTTGATGGGACCA
>MNCI01020781.1:0-17386 GCA_015680685.1 Gnetum montanum | reverse complement strand
CATAACCATGTACGTTGAGCTCTATTTTTGGTTTGAAGGGAGCTTCGAAGCTTTACTTGGNACCAAGTAAAGCTTCGAAGCTCCCTTCAAACCAAAAATAGAGCTCAACGTACATGGTTATGTTAACACATACTGTCACTAATTGGATCAAGGAGAACCATCTTCCTAGAAAATTCTCTAATCTTGGAAGTCCTTTAATTTATCTCGAAGTTACTGGGAATGAACCTTGTAAAGCTCTTCTGGACTTAGGTTCCGAAGTCAACTTGATATCACAAGAAATGTATAAATCCTAGAACCTACCTCTAGTAAAGAAGAGTAATATTCACTTAGAGCTAGCTAACCAGTCCATCACTATTCCCTTGGAACTAGTGGAGGACATTGTTACCACTATGTATGGTTGGTCATACCTAGCTAATTTCCTAGTGATACAAGTCAACAATGACAAAGGGAACTTCCCAATAATAATGGGAAGTGCATGGCTAAGTACAGTGAACGCATTCCTAGTAATCCATGATATTTCCCTGGAAATATCTAAGGAAAACACTGGTGAGAGTATCGAGAAGAAGAAAGTTCCATGCATCACATACAGTGATACATGGTGTGATTGTGTATAGGAATGTCCAGCATTACCTGCATGCAACCGGTGTGCACCAGAGGTTAACATACAAAGGTGTCTATATGTAGCAATCACACAATACGAAAACACCCAATGGTTGACAACTAATCAAGAGAGAAACTCACCAATATGCATGGAACTAACTGGAGGACCAACTTGTAGCCACATTGAAAGCATAGATACACTGGAGCAAGAGCATCACCAACCTCCAACCCTTAACCTGAAAACATCAATTGGGAGAATTTGGACACTTCTAAAAAATTCAAGCAAGCACTCATTATTTTGGATCTCTCCCTTTTGATTCAGTCATGGGGGAGATGGCCACCTATGCTGATTAATCAAAGCCCTTAGTTTCTTTTTAAGTTTTTGTTTTACACATTTTTGTTTTACAAATTTCTTTAACATTTTTTGTTTTTGTTTTACAACATCATTTATACTCTTTCATTTCTTTGTATCCTTGTTTATTTTGTTTTATTCGTCACCTAATAAGTGCTCCTAATGGTGGTATGAACTATATTTCACAAATTGCTAATGTTTTTTTTTCACCTTTGAGTTATGATGTTGATACTTTAGTATGGTTCTTTTGATATAACAAGTAATGAGTCCATGTCATCCATGCATCCATGAATTTCTATGGTCTCTCTTGGCTTGGAACTGTAAAGTCCCTTTCACAATAATAAGAACTATCAACAAATCGGTTACTGGGTATTTCTCAAACTAAGGAAGGACTCAAGGCCTGAAAGGGGTGTGACTTCAAGAGAACTTGATCCATTTGTGTTGACCATTCTCTTGGGTGCTTAGATGTTTACTTCTTGGATTTTCCTTACCATTCTAACATTGATCCATTATTGGAAAGCTATGCTAATAAAAATAATAAGTCTTTTCATGGTGTGGTTCTCATGCAAAACATAAAAAAAATAGTGAGAATTCAAAGCACATCCCTTAGAAAAAATAATCATCTGGGCTACAAGAACTGGTCATGGAACTAAATAAACATGTTCCCTCTAACTAAGGCCCTTCTCACTTCCTACTTTCTTCTCTTTTGTTTTGTCAGAATGGTGGTGACTTTTTGACAAAAGAATTCTCATTACTTCAAGTGGATGGATTGGCCAAATGTATTAATGTGAAGTCACTCATTGTGGTTTGTTTGAGGCTAGATTTGGAATGGGATTTACTAAGTCACATTAACCATTAATACACAAGGGGTTGTACACCAGCTTGTTTTTGAGACTCCATTCCATTCTCTTCTTTCCATCCTTCTTTTTCCATCTTTCACCTCATTGCCAATTATATTAGTAGTCCATATTTTGGTTGATGCATTATTTTCTTTTTGGTAAAATCTTGTGGTTAAGACTTTAACTCTTGTCTCCAAATGACATTCCTAGAGCCTACAGACTCTTTGAATGTGGAATTGTCAGGGCATTAAGGGCATGAGCCTACTTTGGGGAGGACCCACTGGCATTCCTATTTGGTGCATCCATTAATTTCTTTCCCCTAAACATTTTTTGTAATCAACATTTATTTTATTCATCTCCATATTTGACATCCATTTTATCAACGTTCCCATTGTTTATTTTTCTCCATCTTTCTTATTCCTTATCTTTTTCCATTCTCTCGCTACTGGAGGTTCACTCTCAGTCATGGGGGTCCTGGTCCAATTTTTTTGATTTTTTCTTAACCCCTACACCTCGGGTAGCCACTAGTATTATATCTCCAGATCCACATTAGCCATATCAAAACTCAGCCAATGGACCTTACACTGAAGCAAGGTATTAACTGCACCGTGATTCATTTAACCTTGCTAATATCATACTATGTTCTGCATGCAGATGGAAATCATTCAACAATGGATTGGACCTAGAGTAAGTACTTCAAATGGACAGGTGCTAAAATAGTTATGCAAGGAACAAGATTGATGACGTGCTTATGGATGGACAACGAAAAGCGCAATCTTGGCATCGGCAGCAATAGACTTCTTCTTTTCTCTCTCTCTTCTCTCTTCTCTTTCAGCTGCCAAATAAGGCTAGATGTCAAATGTGTATAGTGTTCACTCTTGTTGTCATGAACACTAAATTTTTTCATGTATTATAATGATGATCTGTTCACATGTCACCCTATTCATCATTAGTATCATTCAATTCAATAATCCCATACCTTCCCAATATTTTGTAAGGAACTCGAGGATGAGTTTTCATTCAGTCATGGGGGTATGATGAGCCGTGATATCGTGTTGACCCAACGATATCGCAGCCTGTTGCTAGTTCTATAAATAAGAGGTGTCTTTCCCTTGTTTCTACATCTATATCTAGACCCTTAGCCAAACTATAGTAGTTTTACCATTCTAGAGTTAGAATAATTTCCATCTTCCCATAGTAGGAGTCTCAAAGTGAACAGATCTTTATTCGAGCAAATTGTACCTGAGCACACATTTGTGTACGGTAATAAAGATAAACTCTCTGATAAACCTTGCAGCATATGGACTAAGCTAAATAGGATTTAATTATTGTTAAATATTTAAATGCTTTCCTAGATAATTAATCTCTCTCAACCCTTGACTCTCTTAGTTAAGTGCATTCAGTACGACCACTTTGAGCATGTGTGTAATGCTTGGTAACCTAGTAACGAGTAGTGTTTGGTAATCCCAGTAGCATTGCACTAGTTCAGGGTTTGTGCGGCAAGTGGGAATGGATACTGGTGCTAGGACACTTAGAACTTACTTTGCGAAAGTTGGTCACTTAATCTCTTCACCCTTCCCTCTTAGAATAGGTGTTAAAAAGAAAAAAGACATAAAAATCTCATACCTCAAACTTACTTAACCATACAACTGTGAAAATACAAGTAAGTTTGGGAGGACAACGATAGATTAACCTTAAGTGTTCCATCAGGGCACGTAAGCAATTAGTCCATGGAGTTCAACTGGATCATGTGTGAAATGCTCGTATTCATATGGTTGAGTGTAGAGGTACCTCGCCACTCATCAATACCTAAAAAAAATTTGTTAGATATAATAAGGCTTTAGATTAGAATGATTGACTAGATTGGCCAATTAATTTTCATTCATGTTTACTATTCAAAAGGCTCCATTTCCATATGCCTTGGTGATCAAGAATGACCCTTCTAAGTTAGCTAAGAATTTTTTTTGCATGTTCATGGATATCCTTGAGGACTCGGCTGCCCTTCTTGATCTTTTGCTTGTTTAGGTTATGGTAGTGTTATTTCTTTTACTTCTTGTGGTATCACTCAATGTGAACAAGAATTAATACTCATTGCTTATCCAATGAGTCTAGGCCCATGGTACACATCTCCCTATTTTGTTCATTGTTGATGAAATCTAGTAAGACTACTCAAAGTGACAAAACTTGCAATTCAAGAGGCGAAATAGCTTCAAAATCATAAACCAAGATATATAGAGTTCCATTAGTGGTAGTTCGATAGGTTGTTTGGTAGGCCCAAAGCACATGGACAAGTCGATCATGCCACTTGCATCTAATGTTGTTCAACATCTTTTTCAACAAGTTTATGATGGCCTTATTGTTATCTTCAACTTGCCCATTGGCTTGGGGGGTAGTACAATCAGGAAAAGGAATGCTTAATTCCTATGTCATGACTGAAACACCACAAAAATCTTTGAGTTTAGCATCTATCTGACAAGAAGCAAATCCCCATGACCCACGGGTGACTTCAGCTACATTTGAAGTCACACAGGACAATTTTGAAAATCGAAACATCTGATTCTTACCAAAGTGTTGTGTCGGCGTGTACGCCCAGTGTATATGCCCAGTTTTAAACCGAGCTGTGCTAGCTTCTACGCCCAGTTTCTACGCCCAGCGTCTACGCCCAGCGTATACGCCCGGCTCTCCTGCGTACATGCCCAAGTACGGCAGATGCACATGCTCGACGACAAGATCTCCAATGGCAACATGAAGATTACATCGAAGAGCAAGGATTGAAGCAAGTGGACATCCTTCGACGTATACACCCAACATTCATCAGCGTATACACCCCAGCGTATATGCTAGCATCTATCCAAGTCTACGCCCAGCGTATACGCCAGCCTGTTGTAACGTATACGCCCAACGTATACCATGTTTCTAAATTGTAACACCCGGTCTATATGCCACGTGTCTCCTAGTCCGATTTTCCCAGTAACCCTACCCCTATAAATAGCCCAGTTTTCTGCATTTACCAGGTCTGCAAAAAATTACCAGAGCAGACCCAGAGCAATTACGCTATAGAAACCCCCTTACGCTTACACTTACGCTAGAAGTCCTGTACGCTGAGCACAGTCCGCGCTCCACCTGCCGTGTCAGCCGGCTGCATCCCTCCGTCCACCGGGGCTTTACGTCCGCCTTGTGTCCCTACACAACTGCGTTAGACCGGTGCACAACATTGTAACTCTATAATCCACTGTTCATGCTTGTTGCAAGTTCTTTTACAGTTTTACGTTAATTTGGCCCACGTCTCGTTTACGCCCGCTTACGTTTACGCTCCGTCTGCGTCCGTGTACGCCCACTATTTACGTCGTTTGCATCTGTTTACGCCCTTTGTACTTGTTTACGCTGTTTACGCCTGTATACGCTTATGCTGGGCCTATCTCTGTTTACACTGCTCACGCTCGACGTTGTTTACGCCCCTCTACGCTTACGCTGTCTGTGCCTGTTTCATCGTTTATGCTCTATTTTACACATAACCTAGTGTCTAACACCTCGGTGGTGCTTGGGGAAGTCCTTGTTTGATCTGTGTGCGGACCATCCAAGGCACTCTGCCTTCGTCCACTCTAGCTCGCCCTCAAGTGAAGGCAGGGTTGACTGCGCTTGTCCGTTGATCTTTCGGTGCCCGTAACGTTCCAGCCTCGCACCGACGATTTCGGTCGGCACAGTTTTTGGTGCTAGAAGGAGGGCCTCTTCGCTAAACAGACTTCACGTTCCTCAGTGTCTACGCTCATCAGCGTCTTCGCTGCCATTTTCAAACCCCCGACTTAGCGTCTACGCTGTCGATTCTTCAGCGTTTACGCTGCACAAACCCTAGCGTATACGCTGCACGCTTACACCAGCGTTTACGTTGCATACCCTAGCGTATACGCTGCACGCCTACGCCAGCGTTTACGCTGCATACCCTAGCGTATACGCTGCATGCCTACGCCAGTGTTTACGCTGCATACCCTAGCGTATACGCTGCACGCTTACGCTAGCGTTTACGCTGCATACTTACCTAGTAGATTTGTCTACGCCAGTCGCATACACTACGTTATTCGCATCAATCCCGCAAACTCAAACCGTCTATCATCATGAATCCCATCAACATCACCGCTGCTACTACCCAGAACGTTAACATCTCAGACACAACGGCTGCCCAGCAATCTATCACACAACATATGGGAGGGAAATCCACAATGGGGCCCCGTCAGTCGTTGAGGTTGCAAGGGAGAGACCCTACCGCTAACATTATAAGCCAAGACGAGTATAACTTCATCTGCATTAAGATGCAAGAAGGCCTGGCAGTAGATCGGGCTGAAATGGAAGTAAAAAGACAATTTGAAATCTTTTACAGAGGGGGATATGAATTAATCCCTTCCCCATACGACGTAATCCCTATTCCAGAACAATTCTCGGAACTCTTTACGCAGCTCCTCCTGCACAGGAGCCAAGCGCTAGACCAAATTACGGCAGACCCACAACGGGATGAAGAGGACGAATTCGCTGCGCAATCTGAGCATGAAGACTCCTATCATACTCTTAGTCCACATAACCACATGAACCCCATATTTAACCTGGATGCAGGGGAGACCATACCCCTCCAACCCGTTAACTCTGCCCACACCCAAGCACTGTCATAAGAAACATCCGCGTCAGCCCAGATCCTTCCCCAGGGCAACCCTTTGCCCAACGCCTTCCCTTTTACAGCTGCAGGTTCATCCTCACAAGCACCACCCACTCACAGTAACCTGGGGGTGACGTTCTAGTCCCAAGTGGTAAGAATACCACACATTATACCTGTGTCCACATCTGCCCACTACATCCTGCATGTCCAAATGCATGCACCCCCTTTCACTACCGTAATCCAACAAGGGGCCTCCTCATACAACATGGCCAAATAATGGCCGATGACGGGCACGATGTCGCACCAGATTTCCCACCACTATGTACCACCCCATACATTGCCACCAGCTCATGTGCCTTAGGCACAGCCACGACCACAGCAGCAACAACCTCCTCTCTATAATGTAGTGCCCCTAGTGCCATCTACTGTACACTTCCCACAAACGCTACCGCCAACAACGCAACTTTCAGCCTTCCAATCCACTGTTCAATAGTCTAACCCATATAGTATGTCACAAAGCCAAACCACCATGCTCCCAAGCACTCAGGATTGGGCAGATGCCAAAAGAATGATGCAGGAATTAACTGACGAGGTAAACCGCCTCAAGACAACCGCTGATGGGAAATTGAAGGTAGTAGACTTCTATAACGATGACCCCATCAGTTCTTCCGTCCCGTCTTTAACTCTACCCAAGGGCGTCTCCCTACCAACGCTATCCAAGTATAATGGGGAGACAGATCCTAACACGCATTTAATAACGTTTAGGCTAGAGTGCGCACTATTACAAGCATGGCCCCATGCAATTCTTCGCCTGTTTCCCATGTCCCTCTCGGGGAGAGCACTCGATCGGTATAGGGCGCTCCCAAGAAACTCTGTTTCCTCCTTGGAAAATCTACTACACCAGTTCGTGACCAGGTTCAAATATAACCTAAAACCTGAGGCCACCCTAGATAGCCTCATGCAAGTCAAGCAGACACCGCTTGAACCGGTCCAGAAATTTATTCAAAGATGGAGCGCAGCCCTCAATCAGCTGCACGAGGAAATCTCCCAGACATACCTGCTCACTATTTTGAAAGGAGTCGTCAACGATTTCTTTAAATCCAAGCTATACTACCTAAATGCGCACAATCTCAACCAAGCCTTCGAGCAAATTAAAAACATAGAAGAAGCAGCCCAAAATAGCAATGACCCGGCTTACATAGCCTTCAAAAATCAACATGCTAAAAAAGATAAAGAAAAGGCTAAAACGACTATAGCATCGATAGCAGGGACACAACAACAAACTAGGCCGCCTCAAACCCCCGCTAATTACAACAAATCAACTCCAGCGGTTGTGCCAGAACCATCGTCACAGCATAATCCAACGAACCGCACAAACAATTTTGAGAGGAAAGAACACTCTCAATATACACCCCTGCCCATGAAGCCTTCCTTGCTTTTTGACCAGCTCCTAAAGGCCGGTTTAATGCAACATAAGCAGTTATCTCCCGCGGCCATCCAGAGACATGACCGGTTCTGTCAACTCGTTCAGAACCCAAGCCTAGCCATGCCGGATGAGCCCCCTGTACCTAAAGGCTTCAGGATGGATCGCTTTTGCGATTACCATCAACGAAACGGGCACGGAACAGATTACTGTTTCACCTTGAAACAGGACCTGCAGCGAATGATCGATGAAGGCCAAATCACCTTCGACGAAGCAAACCTAATTCAATCGCAAAATCAAACTATGGGAGTCTATAAAGACCCTTTAAACACTAAAGAGGCACCATACACCATCAGTACGGTCTGCCTTGGCGATGATTCTAAGCCATCTTACGTTAACACCATATCTCCCGAATATACGCGGCCAACATCCCACAAACCTTTTGTAGGTCGCACGCCTGTCCCTGCGCCTACACCTGCACCCTGACCATCCCATCCTTTACAACAGCCGTATGTCGTTCAGATACCCCAGGCAGTGGCAACACCTAACACCACGACACGCAACAAACCATATGTGGTGCAGGTCCCTCCTACCACTTCCCTAAATGCCAAAACCAACGGCACCTCCACGCCGCATGCGAGAATGTCCCAGAGATAGACTTGCACATGAACGTATGGGGAATGGATGCCAAAGGTTAGCTCTGGGGCCACCTAAGCCCACTCCCCTCAACTCCGTGCCCATGTCATCACCTACTGATCAACCAAGCACAGGCAATGAAGGCGAGTCATCTGAAAAACATGAATCATCCGAAACAACAGCTCTAAAAACCGACAAACCAACAAGACCAGAGATAAAATTGTTGGGTCCAATGGATCCAATCAGCACTGATAGAAACACCCTCAACAGTGAAAACTTTGCAACCGCCCTGACACAAGTCACGCAAGCATTAAAACAAACAAACACTTCACTGAGCTTGTATGACTTAGTCTTAATGTCTCAAACGCATCAGGAAGCTCTAGTACGCATGCTAACATCGATCCCAGTGAGCGAGGATCTACCCCCAAACGAACCCTCCATCCATGCGGTGATGTTCTCATCCCGTGGGACTACTTACAAGCCTCTAAACTTCCATGACGACAACATCAAAGTTGACAAAAGAACGAAGGAGGTGACAATAGCTCCCATGTTCATAACAATCTGTATAAACCGATTTAAAATACATAGGGTCTATGTAGACGATGGAGCTACGACAAACATCGTGCCATACCACATTATCGAGCAGCTAGGGCTTACTGAACTACTAAAACTAGCCACGACTACATGTTTAAAGTCATTCAGTGGGTCACGTGTAATGGTGAAAGGCTAAATAACCTTAGACTTTATAGTGGGAGATCAATTCCTGACATCTGCTAAATTCCTCATAGTGGACGAGATGCCAGGATTTAACCTGATATTGGGAAGACCCTGGTTAGCCCAACTGAGAGCCGTCTCTTCCCCTATTCATCAAGAAATCCATTTTCCTTATGAAGGTGGGGAAATTGTCATACATTGCGAAGCCGTTACACCTATTATCTCATCGCATATCGACATGGACCAGGGCTTGAAAGTCGAACTTGAAGGGCCTAGCCAAAATGACAAAAACCTACGATCATCAGTAAGTAGTAAATCTTCCAACGTGGAGCAAAAACCTCCTCAAATAGAAACGTCTGTGCCTCCTCGGGTAGAAACTAATATAGAGGCCCCTAGGGACACTGAAATATCCGAAAGCGCAAACACAGAAAACATTCCATCGGAGGTCCCTTGGGCCGAATTGCCGTTTAACGTAATCAGCGAAGGTGACGCTGAATACCGGATCATACCGGTTGAAAAATCGTCTAACATTAAAACAAAAAGGATCAAAAAATTACTGAAGTGATTTCATCACTCGTAGTCTGAAATGACGTTAGACTATAAAAATTCCAAAATGACATTAAACTACGATAAAACAAGAAAAACAATTAAATACCCCTCCCGGTCCGAAATGACACTAAACTATCATGTCTGCAATGACATAAAACTAGCCACGATCAGCAATGATTGGTTAGCCGAAAAATCTATCCGCGTCCTCCAAAACATCCCTTTCTTATGTATGTGGCCCGAGATGGCCATAAGCTATGCATGGGGCCCGAAATGGCCATAAACTACGCATGGGGCCCGAAATGGCCATAAACTAGTACTTGCCTTTTGTTCTACTTTGATAATCGCTTCCTATATTGCTATTAAAACAGAAAATAAACCAAAATATTTTACATTTCTACAGCATGTTAAACCCAAAATCAGCGACAAAAAATATATATATATGCATGCTACTATATACAATCAACCATCTCTGTTCATTTCATAATGTTCAAGTTACACTTTCAGTACAAGTTTGAATCGAAAAACAAAAAAATGCTAAAATGCTAAGCGTTTGGGGCATGAGGATCATCCTCCTCAGGCCCACCAGCATCAGAGGTCCCTTCTCCACTGGGGCCAGCTTCTCTAGTCTCATCCCCACCTTCATCCTGAAAAGACCAAAGAGGAAATAATCAACACAAAAATGAGCGAATCTCAAAATTTCAAACATTAATCAATCAATTAACTCCAAAAAGAGACAAAACGCTTATCATAGGAGGTCCCCCCAAGCCGAATTCAAGCTGCCGTAGGATCTCCTCTTCAGGAACACTTGCCCAATCCGTCCCATCGAGACCCAAGTCAATATCAGCCAGAGCCTTTCCTTTGTCAACGTCTAACCAGGTGGGACATTTCAAAGGGAATTCGCCCACCGACACCTCCCAAGAGGCTGTCATTATCCACCGTTTAGGAGACTCCATCTCTACAATTGTGTTCTGGGCGAAGGTGTCAAAGGCGGAGCGCAGACCAAGACCCTCCACAAACATCTCTAACTATCTCTTCTCAATAGAAACCTCCTTTAGCGACTTCTTGTATTGGTGCTTTTGGTTCTTTTCATCTTGCCCCCATTTGCGAACTTTAGAGGCGAAAGCCTTCCAATCTTGACATTTGGTGTTCAGCAAATCAATTTGGGCCCTGTGCTCCCCTAGCCTCCGTATCAGCCTTGCATCGTGATTGAGAAGGTTCCAATACCTTGTATATGTGACCTCGGAGGTCCGCCAAGCATGATCATTGTTTAATCTAGCTACGACAAACTCATATCGGGCCTTCAGATCGTCACGTTCCGTTGACAATGTAGAATTCTCCTTCTCTTTTGCCTGGATTTGGAGCCACAATTGTTCAATGGATCTCCTACACGTCCATACCATTTTGGCATTGTGAATGAATCCCTCTGCTACCTCTTCATAAATAGGTCTAGGCACTTGTTCAATTTCAGGGGATAGTGTAGGCAAACTCTCCATATCGACGGGTTCGGATGGGTCCCACCTCAGTTGGGCACCTGTCCATAGGAGAAGACAAATGTTAGAACAAACAGAATTGGGCATCAAACTCTAACATAGTAAAAATCTTTGGATGCATCCATACCTATGTCAGGATTGATCCGTTCGATCCACTCGACAACCTCTTCGGCCACCCCAGCTACAAAATCCCTTTTACTTGGCATTTCCATCCAAGTAAAAGGTTCATCAGTGCGTGAGCCGCTTGCCTTTGGAGGTACTTTGGGGGGGATCTCTGATTCCTTCTCTGGAATGGTTTCGCTCTCCTCTGAGTCAAACAAAAAATTCACAATAAGGTAATCCAGGAATATATTAGGCTGCATAACTGAGTAAAAAGGCATACCGTTCCCTCTGATCTCATCTTGTGTCGGGGGATCTTCAAGATCAAGGTCTCCTGTAAGAAAGCTGTTGAACATTTCTTTAGTTTCCTCTTGATCATTTAGGGGTTCGGTACCTCCAGTTCCGCCAGTTCCCTCCCCCAGCAATTCGGTTCCTCCCGTCAGGTCGGTTTACTCCTCGTCTTCTGGTATAGTCCGCAGATCGTGTCTCTTGACTGCTCAATTCAAAACAAATGAAGTCAGTTGCATACAACCAGTAATCGTTACAACTATTGAAATAAAAATAAAAAGTTTACCAGGAATCTTAAATCAAATCCGCTTCACTCTAGGCTACTCAATCTCACTGGTGCCTTCAGCCATGCTGTCACGCTTCCCCAACTTGGATTTCGCTCTACCTATTGTTTCCTTGACCACTCGCTTCGCCTTCCTTGCAGTAGGGGGTACCTCATCGGGTTTCACCCCTAGGCTGTCGCGTGTGTGGAGCGAGGGGCCAGACGATCCACCCATGGTGATCGTAAGGGATTCATCAATCCCCTCGGGGGCGTCTTGGGCCTTGGCTATGTCAAATAAGTGATTCACCTAGGGGCGAGATAACTGGTACCTATCACGCAAAACAAATTTGTTTTCCCCACGAACCACCAAAAATTCAGCCAAGCAACGAATATAGCCAGCGAAGAAAGCAAAGGTAAAATGAGACTGCGCCTCTATGTTTGAGCGCAGCCACTCTATATCTTTGGTCATTCCTGATAATAAAAATTCCGCCCAGTTATAACGCACGCCAGCCTCCAGAATAGTGCGCATGACTCGCACTGCTTCAATACCGAGACTCTTGACTTGTGATAGAGTCTTCAGAAACAAACAAGCTCTAAATAGGGGATAAAGTTCGTTGACTTCCTCACCCCTGCATTGGGAACCCTTTAGCACCCTTCCTCACCCCTAGCCAATCCTCTAAATCACGGATCATGTCAATTTCTTTATGCGTCCTGTCCATAACGACTTTTACGCCATTAGTAGGTACGCCAAACAAATCCGCGAGAAATTGAGGTGATAATTCAAAAATTACTTTCACGCCCCTAATACGGGCGCTATAGCAAGAGACGGTCCTATCAAATGAGTCTACAATCCCAATCATCTCCGCTATAGAAACATTTGGGCTAGGGGCCACAAAGAGTGCCATGAGGTCGGCATGCTCCAAATAGGCAACAATAGATGGTGAAGCCTTCTTTCGCAACCACTTCTGAGCGGCACTAGTTTCACCAAATTTCATTGAGAGAGTAGTTTCAGTCCTCCCAGTTACAATGGAATCCCTGCCAGAGGTGGTGCCAGCTGTAAAGGCAAACCCAAAACCTTCATATTAGCTTGACACTCAGCAATTGACCAAACCAAACAAGACATCTAGGAAACTTTGCCACTTACTTTCAGTGTTGGACCTCGAGGTTTCGCCCAGATCAGGAGCAGATGGGAAAATCGGCCTATTAGGGGCCCATTCGGCATGCAACCAGCCACGTGCGGCACATTGTGCAAATGCCTTCAAAAATTTCTTGGGGAAGTTCTTCATGGCGTCCCTAGTGTGGGCCAAAACGGTCCCACGAAGGGTAGGACCCACCATGAACACTTCCACGGCCGTACGCGCCAATCCAATCCGATCATCACCCGCGTAAGCCCCATCTGGCGTAATTTTTGGCCTGCGGGAAAGAGAAAACATGTGTTGAAACGAGAGTAAGTATTTGAATGTGAGAAAGAAAGGAATAACCAAAGCTAAGACGAAATTACCTTTCCACCCGGTATACTGTGTCAGGGGGATTCTGAAACAAAGTGTGCATGCGGCCTGCTAAGAACAATGTGTTGTTGATGTAGTTGGGACCTGGCGGCAGCTGGTCCCACACACGTGTTAACGGACGGGTCGATTTCGGACCACCGGAGGGAACACCCTCAGCGACAAGCGGCCCTTCATCAATGTCCTCCATAAACATCCTGACGCCTTCCGCTGCGCCGGGTAACATGGCCTCAATAATGCTCCGTGCCACATCTTCGCCTAGATGAGACCAAACCACAACGTCGAAATGGTCCAGCAAGAAGGCCAAAAATTCACAGGCCCCGTCCCGGAACCAGACCCCATTGTGCTGAACGACCAGATTTGGGGTCAGGTCACCACCCTCCAAAGGACCAAACCATGTCAAAACCCCAACTAACTCGATCACAAGAAGGGGACGCTCAATGTCTCTGCAAACCATTAAAACAGCACCAAAGATCAATATCCAAAACTTCATTTTAAAAATTAGACTTTCGTAGAAAATGTATACGCCAGGTGTACGAAAAACAGTTACGCCGGGCGTATGCGCCGGGCGTATGAAAAACAGTTACGCCAAGCGTATACCCTGGGCGTACGAAAAATAGTTACACGCGGCATATACGCCGGGAGTACGAAAAACAGTTACGCCAGGCGTATACGCAGGGCGTACAAAAAACAGTTACGTTCGGCGTATACGCCTGGCGTACGAAAAAACAGTTACGCTCGGTGCATATGCCCGGTGTACTAAAAAACAGTTACGCTCGGCGTATACGCCTGACGTATGAAAACAGTTACGCTCGGCGTATACACCGGGCTTACGAAAACAGTTGTTCTAAAACCCTAAAGCCCTACCCCGAAAATAACACACGCGGCGTCTATGCCGACATTACTCAAAAGCCTTCACGCTCAGCGTATACGCTGAAACCCTACGCTAACTGTACACTACGAAGAACAAACTAGAAATCAATGGAAACAGGGTCAGAAGCCTACCTGCCAGAAGATTCGGGCCACGCGGGGACGGTCGGGCGGGGTAGACACTACAGCATCGCCTGGCTCTCCTCCGTGAACGTCCGTTCAAGTCCTTTCTATCCTCGGCCCTCTAGTTCTTTGCCTCTACCGATCTCGGCATCTACGGTGGGGTTTCTTCTCGGCGTCTACGCTGGGGTTTCTTCTCGGCGTCTACGCTGGGGTTTCTTCTCAACATTTACGCTGGGGTTTTCGCTCAGCGTCTACGCTGGGGTTACGCTCTCGGTTTATGCTCACGCTCCAAAAGTCAAATGACAAAATGACATCCCGCTCCCCTTTTATAGTGCGTTGACGCTGACACTCACGCTGACGCCGCCACCGCTGAAACACCGTAAAAAATTACGGGTCGGCCTCAGGCGAAGATTCGTGGTTTTTGAGCAGGAGCGCGCAAGCCAAAATTGTCTAAGGACAAGTTTACGCTCGATCACGCACAGCAGCGTGATGAGCGTAATAAGCTCCGGGTCAGTTAAAGTCAAATTTGTCTAAGGACAAGTTTACGCTCCATCACGCACAGCAGCGTGATGAGCGTAATAAGCCCCGAAGACAAATCGAATTTGGCTAAGGACAAGATTACGCTCTATCACGCACAGCAGCGTGATGAGCGTAATAAGCTCTGGGACAGTTAAAGACGAATTTGGCCAAGGACAAGTTTACGCTCTGTCACGCACGGCAGCGTGATGAGCATAATAAGTTTCAAAGCTGTTAAACAAAATCCATAGAAACACGACAGGTCGGCATTTGTTCTTGCAACGCTCAACAGATCTTTACGCACATTACGCAATGGTGCGTGCTCGTGCGTAGGTCAGAATGCAATAACGCGCGCGTTACGCTTCGTCACGCACAGCTGCGTGATGAGCGTATAATAATCTTAAGCGTGTTGCTGCTACGCCAAAGTTGCGCTCATACACGCGACACAATGCGAATGAGCGCAAACGCAGCTGAGACATGTCTATCATAAGCCTGCTCTTTACACGCACAGCACGTGAACAAGCATGTTGTGCGTAGTCGCAGTTCGACTTGAAAGAATTACATCAGCGAAACCCGCGGTGTTCGGGCCCACATCATCAGAGTTCCATGTATCGCGGTTTACAAATACCCCGGTAGACAAATGCAAAGAGACAGAGGAGAGACAGACAGACAGACGAAAAAGCACGAAAGGATGAAAGCAACAACAGAGCACAACAGAGCACCTGAGCACTTCGGGCTTTTGTTGGCAGCGGATCAAGAGGACAAGAGCATTTCGCTGAGCAAGGATACAGTTATTACCTTGAACAGAGAAACAAGAGCAACCTCCTGACGACCACCGCAAGCCCAAGCCCGAACAGCAGATCCACTCGAAGCAAAGAAGCAGAACAGGAAACACGGAGGCGTCTTGCCCAGTTAGCAGGTCCTGTCGTTCAAAAGATCGATAGACTTCAGAGCTTGACCATTTCCGCGCCTAAGCTTTGGCCTACGAGGTAGATCGGATTTCTGTTCAGACAGTTTTCTTGTTGTTTTGTGCTCAACTTCTATTCAGTTATTGGGGAGTCGTCTCCCATTGTAACGTAATACACACGCAAACATTTACCAGATCCAACATTGAGACATAGATCTTTGATCTTTGCAACCTGCCACCCCGTTTTCTCCCCCGAATCAGCATCTTCCCGGTCTTCTTTGTTCTTTGCTTTTAACGTTATCTTCGCAGCGATCTGTTTACATCGTTATCTCGCTCCGTTTTACGGTTTCTCGCCTCAAAATCACGACACATGCACGAAAATTCGTAATCGAATCGTCATCGCTTTTACTGACCCGTAAGTCCCTGTCTGATCGACAAGACCGTTCAGGGCACCGCGGATTCGTTCTTTCCAGCTTAGCCCTCACACGGATCCGTGGTTAAGACTGTGTACACGGAACTTCGGTCGGTATTTCCAGCTGCCGACGTTTTCCGTCGTTACAACCGCCACCGCCGCTTTTCCGTTTTTCTTGCTTTTTGCCTCGTTTTTCGAGCTTTTTCGAATTCTCTTTGAATTTTTCAAAAAAGATATAAAATTTACACACACAAACGACATAAACAACAAATTTCGGCATTAAACTACCGTTCGTTGCCCGGTAAGGCATTAAACTGCCGATCGTTGCCTGGTAAGGCATTAAACTGCCGATCGTTGCCTGGTAAGGCATTAAACTGCCGATCGTTGCCTGGCAAGGCATTGAACTGCCGATCGTTGCCCGGTAAGGCATTAAACTGCCGATCGTTGCCCGGTAAGGCATTAAACTTCCGTTCCACTGTCACATTAACTCATTTTTATGCATGCACACTAAAGATTCCCAAAAGACCTAAAATGACCTCCACTATCTTACCAGGCTCTCCATTTATTGACAGGAACTTACCTAATGGATTACAAGCGCTTAACCAAGCCGTTGGTCATGGATGGACCATACGGCGTGGTTGAAAGGAATATCGATGTGAATCTCGTCTATGCGAGCTCATCAGCAAACAACGCAACAATAGCTTCAATGCAGCAAACGATTGACGAATATGAGGGAATGACAAAGTCCCTCGACATTGAAGCTGAAAACATTACTGAAGATCCTCTAACCGAAACACCTATCACCATGCCCGATGGGGAAACCAAAATCCTAAAATTAAGTACATTACTAGAACCACGTCTAGCTAAAGATATCGAAAACATACTTAAGGGAAATATGAAGGCATTTGCGTGGTCCTATACAGACATGCCCGAATTAGACCCTCGTATTGTCCAGCACAACATCATCCTGGATCCAAAACTAAGGCCAGTAAAACAGAAAGCACGAAAGGTCAAACCCGAGGTGGCGTTAGCAGTTCATAGTGAGATAACCAAGCTCTACCAAGCTGGTTTCATTAGGGCTGTTGATTACGCCGAATGGGTATCGAACATCGTTATAGTCCCAAAGAAGAACGGAAGTATCTGCCTATGCATTGAC
>MNCI01020780.1:0-12233 GCA_015680685.1 Gnetum montanum | reverse complement strand
GTCCGTAGCGGTGCACCCGTCCTTCGCGATCCTTATCTCCTGCCAAAACTTCCTGAACCTGGCCCCCAATCTAGCCGGGGGGGAGGCCACGTTTTTGAAGGCACAATTATTTCGGGCCTTCCACAGAATCCAAAGTGCAGTGAGAGTGGGTGAGTTCCCAGAGATCTGGATGGGGCGCAAACCACACGCGCGCCAAAACTGCCGAGTGACGGGGCACTCCTGCATGAAATGCAGCAACGTCTCATCCGCGTGAGTGCACAGGGGGCACTGTGTACAAATCTCCAGACCCCGGTGCTGCAGAAACGTCCGAACCGGAAGGGCCCTGTGCAGGAAGGGCCCTGTGCAGGATCAGCCACCCGAACATCTTGATCTTCTCCGGGATTGGCCCCCGCCAGAGCAGCCTCCAGCGCGGGTCCACTGGGAACCGCGCCCGAAGGTACTGCCGGGGATGGAGGGGTTCAGCGGGTCCCCCCAACGTGGCCATCTGAGCACACAGCTGTTTAAGACTGTATTAACACTAAGAACACCTAAAGAACAATGAGTGTATCTAGAGATTATAAATTATGAACATTTTTAACTGCAAGTTATTCAATTACAAATTTCTAATTTGAACAGAAGATAAAGATTTTGATAATAGAGTTACTGAATTTATATTTAAAATTTAAAACTCTTATCTCATAACTTTAACGGCTAACTTTAATATAATGTAAGTTTGACTGCACACACTAATATAATGTTTGGTGAATTTAATTAGATTGACCACTAATGCTAATATAATGTTTGGTAAATTTAATTAAAATGAAAATTTAAAAGTTATTTTTTATTGAAAGATTAAAGTATTTTATTTTTAAAAATAAAATATCAACACTAGAAAAACAATTTAAAATTTTCACTTATCTTAGGATAAAAATTAATATAAAATTTCAAACTTACACATTAAAACAAAGATGGTAAGTTTTAGTTATTGAAATTTGTTAGTGGACATTAAGTTTAGTGTTGTGAATTTTCTCTCTATAATTGATAAGATTTAGTATATTTAAGATTGAGGTTTCATAGAATTAGAGAATTGAAATTGTTTAGCCGAGGATTAAAGTTATCCAGGTAGAATTGATGTTTTCATATTGGTAATAAGTAGTAATAAAAATAATATTTAAAGTATATGTATGTATGTGTGTGTATATTAAAAACTTTTTTATATTCATGCTATACATGCATTTGACCTTGCTCCAAAAAATGCCCCTNTCTTTATTTAAGTAGACTTGAATTTTTTTGTTATTTAATTCATTAGTATAGATTGAGATGTGTTTATCAAAATTTTTGGATGATAACTCAAACTATCAAAAGTCTTCATTCTAATAAAGGTCAAGGACTATTTGAGTTCTATGGAAAATAACTTGAAAACTACTTGATCTATTTACTATCCACAAATTTCCAAGGTGATTCATTTTTGGAATTTTTCTATAAAATTCTAAAAGCTTGATTTTGAAACCTTTGAAAAAAGCATAAAAGTATGATTTTGTTATCTAATTTTTTGATTTGATTCATTAGAGAAATTCCAATATGAGATTTTTTCAACCATGACTCAAAAGATCAAAAGTTAGTCCCAAGTCTAAATACAAAAGAAAGGGGTTTACTCCATAAGTTCTTTTAAAAAAGATTTTGCAGATGTTAGGACATTACTCAATGTGATGACCAATAGTCATAGGGCCTAGTTATTGTGAGGCCAAAAAAATGTGAGTAAAAATAAGGTAAGATGATCTAAAGAAATTACAAATAAAAAATCTAGCTCTTCACAGAGATGAATGGTAAAATAAAACTCATATAGTTGATCTTATTTTCTTGGGACAAGGCTAGGATGATGATGATGATAATGATTTAAATTATTAAAAGCTTGTCTTCTAATAAAGGGAAAGAACTATATCAATTAATAAATTTTTGAGTTCTTTTGAGATTAACTTGAAGAGTAATAGTTCTATTAATTATTCAAAAATTTATAAAGTCCTTTTATTTTGAAATTTTTTGAACCTTTATGATCTTGACTTTGAAACCTTACAAAAGGAAACGAAAAAAATGAATATCATATCTATTTTTTATTTTAAGTTTTTATATTTATCTTTATTTAATCCAATGATGTATCAACTAGAATTGATATTTTTAAAGTAAAATCAATTATTTAAATGTTAAATTTGAAGCCTCTACCAATACAACTAGTAAGACTATCATTTTGTGTATAATAGGTTATGTTTTTGAATTATGTTCAAGGCCGCATTATATTTTACTTAAGTTCTACCAAAGTAATATGTTGAGTATATTGCATAGAAGACACCTCAATTTTTTCCCTAATTCTAAACCTCTTATGTATAATGATATTAATGTTCTTTTATTCAAAATATACTATATTATTTAAGACAGTTTAATTACATCAGTGCCAATAAATCCCTAATATAATAGATATATATAATTTTCATGTACTTTGAACATTTAATTTGTATAATTACTTAAAATTAACATTTTTATCTTGAATAGATCACATAAAGTTTGACTTGAGATCAATAAATGTTTTGTGAAGCAATCTTTTCTATAACATTCAAATCATACATTTCTCACAATTTTTACCACTTGTAGTAGGCATAACTAGCATACTTTATCATCATGTAGCATATTATTTTATCTTTCAATTTCAACTTCAAGGGTGATGTAACCTCATTATTACTCTACTAATTAGTCTTTGTCTTTGCAGAGATGCAAGAATAGCTACATGCAAATATTTTGCTTCATCACAAATGCTACCTTAAATGTTTTTCTAATAAAATTAAAGCTTATTTATTTTTGTACTTCATTTTTTATCACTGTAAAGCTTTCATTACCAATTTTATTTTTTTGGAAAAAATCGAGCAAAATTGTATTCAAAAAAAGGCTATACATCAGTACAGCGCAAGCCAGTGGCCCCACACCGACCGCAGACTGGAACCTCGGGTCCGTGAACCATGACTGCCGCAAGCAGGCAGTATGCGCCATTCCCGAACCTTACCCAGGGCTTCAGACTAATCCGTTGTTTCCAGTGGATGCATCATTTTGCGGAACCTATCCCAGCCCGTCCCGCACGCCTTCAGGATCTTGGGGGTCCCTGGGGGCAGAACAGAGGTCCCATCCGAGACCGCGGTACTCCCCGCCAGGAACCAGGCCGCCTCCGCCTCCATTGATACACCGGCGCCAGTTGGGGCTGTGGCCGAAGTAGTGGGATCAGCGTACCAACCTGCCCTAGAGCATGGATTACCCTAGGGTGTCTGCCAGGGCACCGCCGTTGCAGAGATGCCCAAAGGAAGTGTGGGAGGTTGACGGAGTCTCACCACGCATGCTCTCGAGGAACATAAAGCTTTCGTTACTAATTTCCTAACCTTGTTTTGAATTCATTCTTATATCAAAATTTTTAATACCCAATTTTTATAGTCATAATTTTCCTTCATAATATGAGATTTTTAGATGATATATGCCATTATCTTATTTATTCAAATAGAATGTTAAGAACTTATATATGGCTTAACTTCCAATAACCACATATTAGTTTGTAATAGAAATATTACATATGAGAGTTTAGTTTTGACCTTGAAGTTTTTCAATTCATGATCAAGACCTAGACATAAACTATATATCTATAAGGCCCTTTAGGTTACATAATTGTTTGGAATAGCTGTTTTCATATTTTTAAGTCTAAATATTGTTATTGATAGATCTATTCTTCATTATATACAAACCTTTCAAACTATTTAGAATATATCCTTATATGATACTTATATTAGTTTTCATTCATTTAAAATTAGGTCAAGGTATGCGAATGTTATATTCCATTTATCTTTCATCCCATTCAATCTAAATGCATAAGGTAAAAGCATATTAATAATTGATGAGGAGATTTTCAAAATAAATGAATAAACAAAAAAACATATTAATGAAATCATAAAAGAAAATGGGTTGCAAATGAAAAACTAATGTATTCTAAATCTCATTTAGCCCCACCAAAAAAATAATTATTATTATAACATTGTAACAAGAGATAAATTTTTCATGGAAATTATTATGGGTATGTATTAGTTGTACTTATAGGAAATTAATAATTATTGTGATAACATTGGGTCAAGAGTTAAACTTTTTGATAAGAATTATTACGAAAGAACTTATTTTTACTATTTTAACATGAAAATCAATTCTCATTAAATCAATTTTGAGATTTTATTAATTTTAAAAAGCAAAAGATTCTCTTATCCAAATAATAGATATATATCAAAATATATAGCTAAACTAATCATATCTCATTAATCTGAAATTGAAGTAATTTTCATCTTAGTACTTTTATCTCATTAATATGAGCAAACCTATTGTAAGCTAAGGAATTGATCTTAATTTACTATGACAAGCTATCGACATGATAACATAGTCCTTCAAGGCCTATAAATGGCTCTTATGCTAATCTCAATATACCTCTTGTATCTAACGTTTCACACAGAGGCAACAACCTAAGGGCTTTAACCATGTAAGCTATGCCCTAAGCAAGCTACAACTTTTTCAAAAACTTCCCATATAATTCTTAAGCTTTTAAATAATATATTTTTAAGAAATCTTAAGTAATATAAAATATTTTTTCTAACATTGAATAAGCTAACTGGTTGATTTTACAAGTGCATGCAAAACTGAGAATTAAATTTATGACCTCATAATTAGAGGTACTTTAATGATATATTCATAACCAACTTAAACATAGCCATATTTTTTCTAAGAATTTTCTTTATTACTCACATAATAATAAACTACTTTGTCAATGTTAGTCTTAATCCTAGATAAAAAAAGAAGAGGGTGAAAATTAGGTTGGCAGTTGGTTGTTAAACCATGCCAAATCATATGGATGATTTTTTTTTTCTAATTTTGCATGTGATAAAGCATTTCCCATATTCGATGTGTAGTAGCCATAGGGCTTAGTTGCTATAGAAAATAGGTAAGGACTTGTTAGGATGTCCTCTAAAAATGATGTGCAACATCATTGCTTGGATGTTATGGAAAATAGATAAGACATCCGACATCAATGATGAGTATCAACAAAGAAACAAGTCTAGTGATAGAAATTTTGGATAGCAACTTAAGTGCTAAAACTATAAAATAATTGTAATATAACTACACCCAAAGATATATAGTCTAATTAAAATATTATAACTTAGCGTTGCCCACCAAAATCAAACCTATGACTTGAAGCTTTCAGATTAAGGATCTTACCACTAGGCTAAAATTTCATTATTTTGGATAACAACTTAGAACATTGACACTCTTAATAAAAATATTTTTAAAATTATTGATGTAATGAAAAAACAAAGAATCAACATTGCTTGTCTCTAAGAAAGAAGATAGAAAGGGAAGAATACTCAAAATTGAGGCAAGGATTACAAGCTTTTCTACTTAGGAAAAGAAAATCATTAAAATGGAGTGGCCATCATCATTGATCAATTTATCAAAGATAAAGTGATATAAGTATACTACCATGATAACTAAATTATGAACATCAAACTTGTACTTAGAAATAAGATCATCAACATCATTTAACATATTTTCTTTATAAATTAGACTAGAAAATTCTATCAATCAAGGTTTTAGGATTCTATGGATTTGATTCTTCAAGAGATTTCCAAGTAAGAAAGCATATTCACTAGAAGGAATTTTAATGGTCATGTTGGATCTATGAAAGTTGCACATGATAGGATTCATAAAGGACACAGATTTGGAGAGAACAATGATATGAAAGATTCACTATTGTAATTTGCAATTGCAAATACTTATTTCCAAGAGAGGAAAAAACATTTAATTGCATAAAAAAGCGATATGAAAAAATTTAATTGATTATTTCTTATTGTGCAAAGGAGATTTGACCATGTGTAAAGACTATAAGGTCATACCTAGATAGTGCCTTGCAGTGATGGACTTAGCTACACAAAGCTTCAAAGGTAGTGTAAGAAAAGGGAATAATTGAATAAAATGGTGAAATTTGAAGAAAGGAAACATCACCTTATTTAGAGGAGAATTGCTTCAACAAAGCACCCAGAATTGAGATTTCTCTACAAATTTAATTTGGGGTCAAATAAAATGTTGTATTCATAAAATTGAAAAGAATCTTTTGGGTTAAATAGAAGGTAAAAAAATACATCCCAAAGAAGATATGACAATGGAGTGATGAAGTACAATATGTTATTCAAAATAAGAAAAGATGCTTTAAGGAATGACAACAAAGCAAAATCCGAACAATTAGGTTGATACAAAATGATAAAATAGAGGGCAACAATAGTTATAGCCATAGTCAAACATAAGGCCTTGGATAACTTCTATGAGAAATTAGAAACAAAGAAAGAATAAAAATCCATTTATAAATTGACAAAAATTAGAAACAAGAAATGTAAGGACATTGATAATATCAAATGCACATGAAAGATATTTTGTAACAATCAAATTTTGGATAGGTAGAAAAATCATTTTCAAGAATTCTTACATGAGGAATTTTTAACAAAATGCCTCTAAGAAGAATAATAAAATTTTGATTTAGTTAATGAATTTTCCTTATTTGAGGTGAAGATAGCCTTATCAAAGAAAATGGAGAAGTTACTAGAGCAAATAACATTCCTCTATAAGCTTAGAAAACATTAGGAGAAACAAGACATTCATGGCTAACATAATTATTTATCAAAATTCAGAAGAATAGAGAAACACTTAAGAATTTGAGAAGAAGTATTATTATCCTCATTTACAAAAATAAAGAAGATATGTAAAATTATGCAAACTATAAAAGGATCAAGGTAATCGGCCAAATTATGAAGCTTTGTGAGAGAGTCATAAAGTAACATCTCATACTTGGATTAATAATATTAAAAATTAATTTGGATTTATATGAGGGAGATATACTATAGAGGCTATTTTCTAGATATGACAATTGATAGAGAAATTTAGAAAAAATAGAGAAAATCTGCATATCATCTTTATTGATTTAGAAAAAGCATATGATAGAGTGCTTAGAGATATTATTTGGTGAGCCTTCTATAAGAAAAATAGCCTTGATAAATATATTAAAGTGATTTAAGACTTGTATGAAAGAGATAATACTAAAATTAAAACAACTTGTGAAACAATGTATGCTTTTCTAGTTACAGTAGGTCTACATCAAGTGTTAGTGTTTAGCTTGTACTTATTTTTAATTATTATTGATGAATTAAAAAAGAAAATACAAAATGAAATCCCTTAGTATATATTATTTGTAGATGATATTATGTTGGTAGATATAGCTCTAGAAAATATTGCTTCTAAAATGAAGTGGAAACATGCTCTATAATCAAAAGGATTAAAAATTAGTAGAAATATGATAGAATATATGGAATGAAAATTTAATAATAGTATAAACAATGGTGAGATAGAAGTGACAATTCAAGGCCATAAAGTCCCTCACTATAAATAGTTGTACTACCTAGGATTAATGCTTTAATCAAATGGTAAAATTAAAAAATATATAAGAAATAGAATTGAGGTAGGATGATCAAAATGAAGATAGGCTACTAATATTCTATATGATAAAGGAATATCAATAAAATTAGAGGAAAATTTTATAGGACATCTATTAGGCTTGCTATCTCATATGGTGCTAAATGTTGGGCCGTAGAAAAGAGGCATAAAAAACATATTAATATGGTAGAAATGAAGATACTTAGATGAATGTTGAATGTTAGTAGAAAAGATAAATTGCACAACACATACATTAGAGGAAAACTTAGAGTGGCTTCTATTTTAAATGAGTTACAAGAATGATGGCTTAGATGATTTAGGCATGTGCACCCAAGATCAAATAATGATACTATAAAAAAAAGGTTGTTGCATCACTATTTTAGGAAAGCCACTTGAAAGGAAGACCCAAAAAGAAATGGATAAATATTATGAAAGATAATTTGAAAAAATTACAACTAAACAAAGATCTAACTCTTCATATAGGTAAATGATGAAAAAGTACTCATGTAGTTAATCGTATTTTGTTAGAACAAGGCTATGATGATGATGATGGCAATGATGACTCATATGATACTAAATTCTTTAGTTATATCATAAATTTCATTCTTTTCTTATATAATGTTGTTGTACTATATGTAAATGAAATTTAAGAAAATTGATTCAAGAGCACAAACTAGGATTTGCTTATGTAGACTTTGACATGTTTATATAATTGCAAATGATGATATCTATAATTGCAAGGGCTTTCTAGGCCAAGATATTTGTAAGAGGAAGTTATACTTACATATTCATTTTCTATAGTAAAATTATATATTTTATTAAGTGTGCCACAAATCATGATTTTAGTTTTTTTACACATTAACTTTTATTGACAAAATTCATAAGAGGATAAACCATTTGTTGCACTTCTTCCATTGAATTTGAAATTAAGACAAACTCAAGATAAAGTAAGAGTTTTATCTAACTGCTTCTAAGTAAAATTACAAATTGAGTTAGTGTTTTTTAGCTCTACTCTTCAATTAATTAATTCTTAAGATACTATTAATGATTACTCCTCATCTTTCTCCTAGACATTCAAATGAGATTGCACAACAAAGGACTTTTAAGAGTTAAGATCAAAAAAATATTTATGCAACACCATATAATACTGCTCGGTATGAAAGTGGAAATTGATGGCCAAGTTAGTTGTCAAGGTAAAATCATGTTAAGGTTAACATAAAAATTGCCCTTCAAATATACATTTTTAAAAGTATTTTTAACCTCTACAATCTATGTTTTAAACCGTTATCAGATGCCCACTAATACTCTTAAAGTCATCATTTTATTTATATTTAAGGAAAGCAAAGTTAACAAGAAGAAAAATCAAAAGTTTTTTTTGTAAAGATTTCAAAGTAACTTACTGTGTAATACATATGAAAATTCAAAAACGTAGCAGATATTTTGTTGGAAAATATACTGAAAACACACGAATAACACCACGTATAAGCAAGCATGAATTAGTGTAAAATATACTTAAAACAAATAAACATAAAAAAAGGAAGAAAGACAAACAAGCAAATAACACCAAAATAAAAGCTTATCGAGTTTCCAAGGTAGTTGATTAACACTACCTTACATATTCTACATGTTCTTTTTAAAAGTAATTTTATTTTTATTGAGTGTGAACTTAAGTAAAACTTGCTAATGAAAATGGATAATCTATTAGTGAACCTTTAATCCCTGACTATTTTTTATGCATTTTAAATTAAATTTTTTGGTGCAGGATCCAAGATGATGTTGATGCCAACTTTCCCATGGTAGGCACAGGGCCATGATTAAAAGTTTAGGTCTCATGAAAATTAGAAATCTTATGGGTTGCAACCTATGTGAATCACTTGTGATGGTGTCCTAGATAAATCAAAGGATTGAAAATATAAGATGATGTTTTATAAATAGCTAATTTTGTTAAATCACCAGTAAATCCTTTACTGTCTTTGGCCAACCCATTCAAGGACCTTGCTAAAGGTAATGAGACCACTGTTTTGCAACCCAACTTTTCTGGTTGTTGGTAGACAGCAATAATCAAGATAGTCACATGAAATAGCAAAAAAAAAAATCCTAGAAGCCATAATACCAAATGTTCAGGTTGTGTTACAGTTCGTTAATCTCATGCAGCACTGTAAGACTCCACTGAAAGAAGTGTAATCCATAAAACATTGTATCAGCAAATGCCAGAGCATATGATTACTTCTGAAATAGAAGGGGACATTAGCTTTTATGCAGTCTGCAACTATTTCCTACCCGCAACTTTCATTAGTACGATAATTGTAAGTGGAACCATGGATGCCCATCTGCGTTATTTCAAAGAGGGATGGAATTACTACATCAACTAGACTCATATATTCAACAGTAGGCTCCTGGCCAAATTTTTTTTTAAAAAAATCATTTTTCCTATCTTTCCAATTTAAATTCTTTTCTAAAATTTTTTTATCCTGATTTATTACAACGATCATCTTGATTAAATTTTTCAATCTAACGTCTGTCCCGGTCCGGCCATGGGTGCCGGTAATCGGTAGTCAAACAGAAATAAATGGATATCTCGAATCTAGTCAGAAACTTGTATTTATTCCGTGCCATAGAATCAATCCATGAGTTTCATGTCATCCCTCACCATCATTGTTGTGATTATTCCGTGTCTTTATTGTCTCCCCAATCAAATTTCCCGAAAAATGCATTTGTGTTGTCCTGGCGTTCATACTTTATTGGCATTGCATATCCACATCAGAGTCTTTCTATATAAATGAATCAGTGTGTACAAAACTCCATATCCACTGACACCCTTCTTTATGCAATTAACTGGATCAGTAGACTCCTCTGCAACTCCGAGGAAAAAGGTGGCATGCATGAAGTATTCACAGAAACCAGGCAACACAAGTTGCAGCAAAAGAAATCACAAGCTGCAAGGTGAGCCGCGAGGGTTTCATCACATGCGCAGATGATGAGCAGGGCGAGGTTCTGCGTGTGTGTGGAGTGCTCTTCTAGCAACAAGAAATTGCAATGCTCGATTTCTTCAGCTGCTCCTGTTGCTTTTGAAAATCTGATTGTTTATGGACGGCAGTTGCAGTTTCTGCTGCACATGACACCTTGCATCAGGTTTCTGGTCTTAGAACTGGACCAAGTAAAGTGACAACAATGTTTGAGGCATTTTGACGTGTGTGGTCCCTCCAACATGAAGCCCATGTCACATTAATATAAATAAATAAATAGGAGGGGAAGGAATACTTCGTGCTAAGCCAACCAAAATTAGCCACTCAAGTTTGCTAAGTTAGGTAGCCAAAATTAGCTGCCAAGGCTAGTTGCTAAGTTGAGCAGCCAAAATTAGGTGCTAGGTTGGCTGCTAAGTTAAGCAGCATTCAACAAAGGCTGCCTAAGTTAGGAGGGCATTTCCCTAGACTATATATCGAAAGGAAATGGAAAATGGGTGTAGGCCCAGACGAGAAGCCAATGGTTAAAGAGAAAGAAAGGCCAAAGGGAGAGATACACAAATAAGCTCACACAAATAAGCCTTGTGAGCTTGAGTTTACAGGAACTTTTCCTAAAGGGATGTGAAATTTCTCTTTGTTATTCTAAGAATATGTGAAATTTCTCTTTGTTATTCTAAGAATATTTTTCTTGAGTGTGTGTGAATTTTGTATAATTTATCAGACAATTTACGATGCTGAAGGAGGGCATTGTGCAGCCACACCCGTGGCTGAGAACCTGCAGGTTGGCCTCAAGTCCCTGGACGCCGCTCCTGCTGCAGGCACTGCAGGCAACGATAGGCGGTGGAGGGAAGTAGACTGCGCAGCCGGTGCTGCCCAGCAGCAGCTGAGTTCCAAGGCAGAGAGCAGCAGGCACATGCAGCTGCAAGCGACTGGTAGCACGGGTCATCGGCGCAGCCATGGTGCTGGGTTTTTAGCAACGCTGGTGCTGTGAACGGCGGCAGGCAATGATGGGCCACGAGAAGGATGAACCAGGGCTCGTCTGCAGTGAAGTTCCAGAGGCTGGTATGGCAACTGAAATTCACTGCTTATGTGGAGGAAAAGTCCAAACTGATCTTTTGAAGATTCCATATCATTTCTTTCTTTAGCTTGTTTTACGTTTGCTAATGACCGGATAGTATGGTTAGCATCCAGTAGTACACTTTCTTCCAATAATGCAGGTTTGGTGGGAGGCGAAGAGGCAGAAGTTGAGGCAGCAGATCAAAACTAATAAAACCCTCCCCATAGTCTGAAGGAAGGAGGCGGGAGGATTTAGCCTGGGCAAGGAGGTCCCAAGAATCCTTTGTCTGATCTCGTTTCAGAAGTAGTCTTGGAGGTTCTTTTAGAAAGAGTTCGGTGAGGAGCTGTGAACAGATCCAAGAGCTGAAAGGTGCAGACTTCTTGGAGGTGGTGTGCTTTCTAGAAGCATAAGCATGGGCAAACAAGCTTGCACAAGAGGCTATCTATTTAGCCAGCTAGATCCAATGATCTATATTAAGCTAAATCTTTGTTACAACTTTTATTTGTTATTTCAACAGCTAAGAGATTTAATCTCAACAGTCATTTAATCTCTATTCTGTGTTAGTCATTCTCTTTTTTAAGGAAACACTTTTAATTACAAATCCCTTTGTTTGTATTAAAGGTCCACATAATTTTCCTTTAAGTTATTGGTTATCTTATATTCTCATTCGGAGCTGTTTTAATGAA
>MNCI01020776.1:0-10399 GCA_015680685.1 Gnetum montanum | reverse complement strand
AGGGCTTCATTGGCAGAGGCGTATATTGAGAGGGTTCTTTCCTCTCGAAGTTTCACGTACGGTTCGTTGTTGGGTTTTGCGATGATGATGATTCTGGTGTGGCTATGGGAACTGGTTTATTGTAGTTAGTAGGGGCTGTGGGTGGTTTGTTTTGGTGTATCATGTTTGCTTGTTGGGTGCCTACTATTGCTGCTATGGTTTTCTTAGCCTTCTCTTTATCTTTTTTAGTGTGTTGGTTCTTGAAGGCTAAGTATGCAGGGTCGTGGCTATTTTGGGTTGCTTCCTATATATTTTTAATTTGTACAAAAGCCTAGTTAAGATTATGTGCGTTAAGGTAATACAGCTTGGATTTAAAGAAATCGTTAATAGCTCCCTTCAGGATCGTGAGCAAGTATGTTTGGGAAATCGGCTCATGCAACTCATTGAGGGTGGTGCTCCACCTTTGGATAAATTTCTGCATAGGTTCAAGCGGTGCTTGCTTGACCTGTATGAGGTTGTCTAGGGTGGCCTCGGGTTTCAAGTTGTACTTGAACCGAGTCACGAACTAGTGTAATAAGTCTTCCAAGGAGAAGATGGAATTCCTTGGCAGGGCCCGATACTAGTCAAGTGCCCTCCCTGCGAGGGACATGGGGAACACTCGGAGAATGGAATGGGGCCATGCCTGGAGCAGCGCGCATTCTAGCCTAAATGTTATCAAGTGTGCATTGGGATCTGTCTCCCCGTTGTATTTGGTTAGTGTTGGTAAGGGAACACCTTTGGGCAAGGTTAAGGGTGGGACAGATGAGCTGATGGGGTCATCTTGGTAGAAATCCACTACCTTCAGCTCCCCATCGGCGGCTGTTTTGAGGCGTTTTATCTTGTCAGCTAATTCTTGCATCAGTTTCTTGGCATTCACCAAATCTTGGGCACTCAGTAACATGGCAGCTTGAGGTTGTGCTATATTATATAAGTTAGACTGCTGGACGGTGGGTTGAAAGGCCGAAAGTTGTGCTGCCAGGGGTTGCACTTGTGGCACATGATAGGGGAAAGGCTATGGTTGCTGTGGTGGCGGCTGTATTGGGGGAACATTGGTTGGTTGAACCATATGGGGTGGTATGTTATAGTGAGGAGGTTGATGTTGCTATGGTTGACCATCCATCATTACCCGTTGTCCAGCTACGTTTTGTGGAGGGACCCCCTGTTGGGTTACGATAGTAGAAGGGGCTGTATGCGTTTGAATGTGCGGGATGTAGTGAGCGGATGTGGATGCCGGTATCATGTGTGATATCCCTATCACTCGGGGTGGGAGTGTCACTCCCACGCTATCGTGAGGGGGCGGTGCTTGTGAAGATGGACCAGCTGCTACATCGAGGATGATGGGGAGAGGGAGCGTGTTGAATTGCGGGTCAGTTGGAGGTGGCACATGAGCAAGTGAGGATGTGTGCGATGGAGGAATTTGTGTGTGAGTTAGTCTGAGGGGTTGGAGGGGCATGATCTCCCTTGTACCAGGATGAAAAATGGGGTTAACGTGTGCTTGCGGGCTCAGAGTGTGGTAAGAATCCTCTTGTTCAGATTGAGCGGAAAATTCATCCTCTTCCTCTAGTTGGGCCTTTAGTGCAGGCTGATCCAACGAGTGTCTCCTTTGCAGGAGGAGCTGTGTGACGAGCTCTGAATACCGCTCCGGAACAGGGATGACGTCATATGATGAGAGCATGAACTCGCGTCCCCCTCTGTAAAAGAGTTTGAACTGCCTCTTTACCTCTAGTTCGGCTCGGTCTACAGCCAGGCTAGCTTGTATCTTAATGCATATGAAATTATACTAATCCTGGGTTATAATGTTGGAGGCCGGGTCTCTCCCTTGCAACCTTAGGGACTGGCGGGACCCCGTGGTGGGTTGTACTCCCAGATGTTGCGTGACAGGCTGTTGGACAGCCATGGTGTCCACAACGTCGGTTACTTGAGTTGTCGCAGCGGTGGTGTTCACGGGGTTCATGATGAATCGTTAAAGGTATAACATGGGGTAGAGGAGCGAAATTAGTGTACTTGGTACAACGTAAACTAGGTGACGAAGTACAGCGTATACGCTTCAACGTTCAGCGTATAGCGTTAGCGTAGATAGCGTATACAACGTAAGGAGTGCAGCGTATACGCTAGGCAACGTATACAGCTTTGGCGTAAAACAAAGTACAGTGTAAACAAAGTACAGCGTAAGCAAAGTACAGCGTAAGCAAAGTACAATGTAAAACAAAGTACAGCGTAAAACAGAGTACGGCGAAAACAGAGTACAGCGTAAAACAGAGTACAGCGTAAAACAAGGCTTAGGCGTAAAACAAGACAGCGTAGAGAATGGAGCGTATGGTTTTCTGGTTAAGTTTTAATAGGTTGCGCATAAATACTAAACAACGTAGATGTTGGACAGTTTGCAGGATGAGTTTTCAGGCTAGGCTGCGTAGACGTTGGGGTTTCTGTGGACAGTCCACGTGAAGTTGGTAGCGTATACGCTGAAAGATTTGCGGAGAGTTTGAAATAGGGCAGCGAAAACGCTGATGAGCGTAGACGCTGGGGAGCATGCAGGCAGGGTTTTCAGATGGGGCTGATGTTTCAGCAGGAAACGGCGTGTGGTTGGCGGCGTATACGCTCAACAGCGTAGATGCTGAGAAGTTTCATTAGGGCTATCAATTATGTAGAATGGATGTTCTACATAGTGGTAGTGCCTAAGAAAAATGGAAGTATCCTTATGTGCATTGGTTTTTAAGATCTAAATAAAGAGACTATCAAAGATAACTTTCCTTTGCCTAGTATTGATTAACTTATCAATACTATGGCTAGACATGCCGTGTTGTCCTTTATGGATGGATTCTTGGGATATAACTAAATGAGTATTAACCTAGAGCACCAACTTAACATGACCTTTGTGATCCCATGGGGTACTTTTTATTATACCATGATGCCCATTGGTCTTAGGAACACTAGAGTAACCTATCGACAAGCCATGACTTATATATTTAGTATTAACATGCTAGGTTTTCTTAATGACTACATAGATGACATAGTTGTTAAGTCCAAGATAGCCAATAATCATGCTAATGACCTAAACCTTGTGCTTAAATAATTCCTCAAGTACAAGCTTAGGCTTAACCATAAGAAGTGTGTCTTTAGTGTTATGACTAGTAAGATGCTCAACTTTGTGGTCTTTGAAGATATGTGTCAATCCTAATAAGGCTAAGGCCATATCCAAATTATTAGCACTTACCAACCTTAAAAGAGCTTCAAAGATTACAAGGTAGATTGTAGTTTATCTATAGGTTTATCACTAGGCTTACAAATAAGTTACAATCCATGCAACACTTGCTTAAGAAATGAGTTCACTATGAGTGGATGGCTCAATGCCAAGAGGCCTTTGAAAACCTTAAGCAAGAGTTAACATACCTATTGATAGTCTATCCTCCGCAACAAGATAAACCATTTTACATTTATCTTATCATCTCTGATACATCCATTGCCTCTTTTCTCTATCAAAAACATGATGATGAAGCAGAAATAGTTGTATACTACCTTAGCCATGTGTTAGTAGCCAACAAGACCCAATACACTTAAGTGGAAAAGTATTATCTAGCACCAGTCTTCTCTTTGAAGAAATGGAGGTACTACCTCTTCAAAAATCAAATCAACATCATTTGCAAAGGAAACATACATAAATCCATAATAACCAACATCTATAAAAGTATTTGTATAGCCTGATGGAAAGCTACAACCATAGAATTTAATCTTCATTACATCTCTTAATCCTAAAAGAAAGGTCAAGCTATAGCTTTATAAATCACAGTTTCACCTATTGGTGACCAAGCATCCATAGATCTTGAGTTCTTTGATGAACACATTAACACTATTAGCTAAGTTCTTGAGGATTATGAAGTAGTCATGCACTTTGATGGAGCTTCAATTGTCCATAGGGCTAGTGCCACTACCATCATAACATTCCCATCAAGTGAAATCTGACCTTTCACCTATCGTTTTGAGTTTCCATGTACCAACAACATAGCAAAGTATGAAGGCTTTACCAAATGGATGATGGTAGCTCATAACCTAGGAATTAGATGGTTAGCAATCAAATGGAATTCACAACTTGTTGTTAACCAAGTAACCAAAGTCTATTCATGTAAAGCTAAACACTTACAACCTTACTGTGACCTAGGAAAGCAATTGTTACAACAATTCACAAGTGTTGATATCCAAAATATACCTCAAAATGAGAATTCCATAGTTAACACAATTACAACATTAGCCATTAGTGTGATGCTAGGTGTGTTTAGTAAGTTGTTCACCTTAGCCATAGATTGTGCTATTTCCATCATGCAAAACATTGAGGATACCTTTGTGGTCATTATTCATACTGCTCCTACCAGGGAGTGGTATGATGATATCAAATTTTACCTTATGCATGGTGAATCCTCACAAGGCCTAACTACTACTAAAAAGGATGTCATATAGAAGCGATCAAAGTAGTATGTCATTGTAGGTGATAACACAATATGTTGATGATCCTATTATGTCATACTCCTAAAGTGCCTGGGTAAAACTAAAGCCAGAATAAGCCTAAATAAGGTTCATGAGGATGTTTGTCGAGGACATATAGGACCTAGAGCTATGGCCACTAAGGTTAGACAATTGGGCCACTAAGGTTGCCAATGATATAGCAACCTTATATACATGTATCACCAACTGAGTTACACACCACTCAGATCACATGGTTGTTTCAATGATGGGGGTTGGATATCATTAGACCCATAATGCTTAAGTATTCCATAAGGAATAAGTTCATCATCACCATAATTGAATACTTTACAAAGTGGGTTGAGGCTATTCCCCTAAGGCTACATCTGAGCAAGTTTGCAAGTTTATCCTAGACAACATTATACCTTGATTTGGCATACCCATGACCATAGTTATAGATAATGGACCACAACTTAGTAATCATGAAATAAAATATTTCTATCATAAGCTAGGAATTAAGCATTCTTTCTCATTTCCCTATTAACCTAAAGCTAAAGTACAAGTAGAGGCTAGCAACAAAGCCATCATCAACTTACTTGATGAGTGGCAAGGTTTCCCTACATCCAACCATATGAATCACAGGTGTTCATGTGCAATCCGGTTGAATTTCGTAGACTATAGTTACTAAGTACACTAAAGCTAAATAGCATGTGCATGTTGTTCATTCGTTGTCTTCCCAATCCCACTTGTGACATGCAATTGTATGGTTAAGTGTGACTGAGGCATAAGATTTTTATTATTTTGTGTTTTTCTAGAATTACTCACCTAGAACAAGAATAAAAGTAAGAGTGATTAACTACTAAGTAAACTATAATCTAATCCATCCTAACACAAGTAACCATTCCCACTTCCCAAACACATCCTGAACTTCATGCAAACACTACTGGAATGTCAAACGCTAATAATTTTTGAGCTACCAAGGATCACACGTATGCTCGAAGGAGTCATGCTTGTGTAATTTAATTATTTTCTTAATTGATCAAAATGAATTGTAGCATAAATAACATTAATGTAAATTGCATGAAATAATAATATGTGAATGCATAAGAAAGAAAATCCCAAGTGCTACAAGGAATGGATCAAAGAGCTTATCTTTATTACCAACAAAATGATGTGCTCAGGTACATCAATGCTTGAATAAATATTTGTTCACACTTAGACCTCTTGCTACAAGCACGTGGAAAATATTCTAACTTTCAAATGGACAAACTACAAGAGCTTCACTACTGACTGCTAAAAAATTACTCCCAATTGTGTGCCTAAGCACTATATTTATAGACTTGAAAGTAACCCTATGATATCGAATGTACAATATCACATGTCAGGCTGCGATATTGCATACCTGATATCATGTATCCGATATCATGGCCACCTCAATATTAGAGTGATAAAAAATATGATTTATCATTACTCAAAAAGATGCTCAACAATAACAAACATAAATAGCATGAGTGGCTTGTCCATGCACTATGGGCATACAAAACAACATATCGCATAATGATTGATATGATTCCTTATAGCTTGATTTATGGTTCTAAAGCTATTTTACCTCTTGAATTGAAGGTGCCATTGCTCCAAGTAGCCTTGAATGACTTCATCAATGATGAGCAAAATAAGGAGTTGCAAATAACAGCATTGGACTTAGTGGAGGAGCAACATGAGCAATTGCTTACTCACATTGAGCATTATCAGGAGAGGCAGAAATAGTAGCAATACCATAACTTGATCATGCACTAGGTCAAGGTGCGTGACCTAGTCCTCAAGGCCATCTGTGAGCATGTAGACAAGTTCTTAGCCAACTAGGAAGGATCCTTTCTTGTCACTAGAGCCTACGAGAATGGTGCATTTAGAATAGCCAACATGGATAGGAATGAGTTGGCCAATATGGTCAATCATTCCTATCTAAATCCATAGTACATGTTTCTTACAATCACCAGCAAGCGAGCCTATTTTCAATGGTACACTACAATCTTAAACTAGCAACACGGCTTGCCAAGGACTTAAACTAGTAACATGGCCTACCACAACCTGAAACTAGCACCTTTGATGACTTGGATAGCCTGATTCTCATGTGGCCTATATGTATTGTAGCATTATAATATGTAGCGGTGTTTTGTATTCTTTGTTGGTGCCTCTTGGGTCAATCCTCTAGATAGCAACAAAAAGGGATGATTGAAACACCACAAAAATTTACACAATATAGCCAATTTTCATCATGTAGCTTTCACCTCATGAAACTTGAGGTAAAAATTCATTATAAATGTGAAGGTTGTAACTTGTAGTGGAAAATTTCACATACTTTATACTTTTGGGGTTTAGAAATGCCTCACAAGTGGTCAAGGCCTCATTCCACAAGTGAAAAAATTCACCTAGTATCTATAATTGAGCTTGGAAGGGTCAAAAATAACTTTTGGAATGTCAAAAAAGGTAATTTGAAGGGTTTTATTTGTGGGGTGGGGGGGAGGGGGGGTATGTACTTTTCTATGCTGGAAGCACATGTAGGGGATAAATCTCACCTACCCCTAGCATGGAAGGATAGGGATTTTGAAAAATTTCCTCCTACAACATGGAGACCACATGCATAACCTAGAAACCTTTCCTTCTCAACATGGAAGTTTCCCCCTAGCATGGAGTCTTCCTCCCCAATATTAAAAATTGCACCACCCAACGTGGAAGCCACAATAGTTAGATTTTAATACTTTATGCACTTCAACATTAACTAGTCACTTTTAGCAAGCATGGTGGAGAGTGCAATGTGGGAGATTCATCTTTAGCATTAAAGGTGTTCCCTAGTTACTATTTATAGTAAAAAAATGGCCATGGGGGGATGTATAGTAATCCCCAAAATTTGGGCACCCATATCACCTACATTTGGCAGCCATTTTATAGCCAATTTGCGGCTCCATTCATGGCTCAAAATCCTATAAAAACTAGCCTCAAACACCATTTAGAGGTTACACAATTTTTCAAAATTTAACTCTTTTGCTATTACACAATCTTCACACAATTCAGCACTTTATACATTTTAGCAAATTTGAAGTTCTACATGTGGGCATTTTCAAGCACTGAAGAGTTCTTGCAAGTTTCCACACTTGTTTTCTCTTGAACCTAGTGTAGAAATCCTATGACCTTGTGGCCTCATAACCGCTTTTGGGGTTTGTGAATTTTGAAGCTCCACACTGCACTTTTGGGATTCCCAACTCCTAGCGTAGAGCATTTGGACAACTTAGATTTTTTCACACTTCTCAACCCTCATCATAGCCAACATTGTAGATCTGAGGTTGCAGTTGAGAAAGGTTAAAAAACATCAAGGTGGCTTAGCACCTAGATCATGGGGTAGATTGCATCTTCTTCAATGAGCTTTAAACTCTTGCACAAGTGAAACACCCCCCACTCCCGCTTTATTGCTCATTTAGACACCATTTGGACATATTTTTTCTAACTTAGTCTTTATTTTTTCTCAATAAAATTTTAAGTTTTGGGTTTTATGTACGAAATAATTTTTTTTATTATTTATGAATTATTTAGATCTTCTATCAATTTTGCATTTTTTTTTTAGCATGGGTTGATTCTGTAAGTCCTTGGTTGATCTNAGTAGATAATGAAAACTTTCACTCCATTCTTTAAAATCTCTACATAAAAAGAAAGTGTCAACAAATCATTTATGGTTGGAAGAACTAACACTACTAGGGATAATATGAAGATTAATCATCAATGGATTTTGAATATTTCTACAAATTTCTATAAACTTTGATGTCTATCTAATTTTTTTATCATTTTGTAATACCTTCACTCAAATAAATTTTGTAATGTAGCACTTAAGTTTTTGTAATGTTAATCATTCCTATCCAAGTTATCTAATAGTTTTTTGTAATTTAGCATTATCCATTTTGTACAATTGGAGGATGAATTTTTCATTAGGTAGGAGCTTATACTAAATACTAAAAGGGTAATTTTAGAAAGGCTTAGTTAGCATTAATGTATTGATATAATTTTATTGATGGAACAAGTTTACTCCAATTTCCTTTAATCCTTCAAATGCATAGAATCTAGGTATTATCTAAGATAATTCGATTACTAGAAAATAAGAAACCTATCTATCTTTAATTAATTCAAAAGAATATCACAAATACAACATAACCACAATCCCACAAAAGATAAATCACTTACACACTTAATGATATCGTAGAGCATTAGACTCTACAACCACACATATGAATGACCTTAATGCTAGGTACAATCAAACTAGATCTCTCATACACACATAGGACAAAGGACTAAACACATAGAAAGTTACAAGGATTATGTCATACACAATTGACCATTGAGATATATACATACTTGTGCATCCACATGCACTCAAATACACATAGACCAACAAAAATCCAAGCAAACATGATCAATATTAATAAATTACAAGGTCACAAAACCTAGGGAAACCTTTTCCATAATCAACTTGAAGATTCATAACTATTTCCATTCTTGATCTTCTCTTCCTTAGCTATTTTCCATTTTGGAACTATCATCTTAGAAATTTCCACAATTGTACAAAATTTCTTTTGTCCTAGTAAGATGTCTTCTTCACAAACCTTTGATTGAGGTAAGATATCTCCTATCTACATAATACATCTCCTATAGGCATGAGATGTCTCCTCTAGTGATAACACATCTTCCTAAAGATGTATCTTGCTAAAATAATATGTCTCCTCTTTTAGCAAGATGTCTCCTAGTCACTTGGAACATCTCTTATGTCTTTCTATCTCTTAGGCAAAGCATCTCTCTAATGATCCAGAAATCTTTCCAGCTATTTGAAAGTTACAATTGATTATCTATAGGAATGAAAAGAGGCTTAGAAGATGTTTCCCTAGACTAGCTTTCCCATCCTTTAAACATTCAACTTATATGAACAAGGAAGTAGGGATAAAAGTGATTCCTCACTCAACAAGTTTGATTTCACGAATCCATACAACATCATTAGTAGTTTGATCCTTCCAATGGATTAAGTACTCATGTTTCTTCACTCCATTAGTGTTGAAAGATTTTCTTTTCTTAAGTATAATTGCGTTGCTTTCCTGTAAAGGCTTGGACTTGTCAATATCCCTCTTCAACTTATCGATGATGTCTTGTAATATTTTATCATCTACTAGTCTACAATAATGCACAAGATCTACAAAACTTAAAACAAAATACATACTCACATCATTTGAGAAGTCAATTTTGAAAGAATTATCATTGATTTTGGCATTTATCCTAAAAGGATCCATCTTCTCAGTCTTCAATTTTGAGAAGTTGATACCTCTTAAATTCTCCTTCTTCTAGTGCACCTAAACAAGATCACTAATATTAAATTTGGGCTTCCTCTTCTCTGTGTTCCTCTTAAGGAATATTTCTTTATCCTTGTTCTTAAGATTTTCCTTCACTTAAGTATGAAGATCCTTCATCTCTTGTATAAAATCAGCTCTCAATTAAGTTTCTCCATAAAAGATCTTATCATTACCCATCATCTTTGGACAAAACCCATAATTAACCTCATATTAACTCTTTTCAATAGCAACATGAAAAGCATTATTATAGGAAAATTTAGCATGACACATCAAATTTTCCCACCTATTAGATTTTTCTTCACACAAATACCTCAAAATATTCAATAACGATTTATTGATCTCTTCACTTTGGCCATTATATTGTGGATGATATGCATTATAAAAATTCAAATTGTTTCTTAATATTTTCCAAATGGACCTTTAAAATGACTAGTAAACTTTAAGTCTTTATCACTAACAATGTTTAAAAGAATCTCATATTAATTCACAACATGTTCGAAAAATAAATTTGCAACATGAGATGCTTCACTCATCTTTTTACA
>MNCI01020774.1:781293-826818 GCA_015680685.1 Gnetum montanum | reverse complement strand
AGTGTCGCTTCTTATTTATAGATTTGACGGCGGACCGCGATATCGCATACGTGATATCGCGAGGGATGCGATATCGCGTCTCATCAAACCTAAAACTTGAAGCAACCCTTGACTAGCTCATGCATGTTAAGCAAGGATACCTAGAGCTCATGCTAAAATTTCTCCAATGCTAGAGTGCCGCATTGAATGAAATGCATGAACTAATCACAGAGATGCACCTTTTGGCCATATTCAAGGATGCAATTAATGACTTCATCAAGTTCAAATTGTACTACCTAGCCCCAAAGTCTCTCAACCAAGCCTTTGCCCAAACAAAGGGCATAGAGGAGGCAACATAAGACCTAACCTACATGGCCTTTAGAAATGAGCATGTGCTCAAGAAAAATGCAATAGTGGCAATAGTAGCCAAAAATAACAAAGCAACCAACCAAGGCCTAATAGTTAAGCAACCCAAGGCCTCAGTTCACGAAGCCACCAACTCTGGTGCCATCCTGCCTACATTGACAAGGGCTAGAATGCAAGCCACTTCAAGATCCCACTTTGAGTGTAATGATCACTCAAGGTATACCCTGCTACCGATGAAACCCTTTGAATTACTAGAGCAACTACTAAAAATTAGGAAAATCTAATACAAATGAGTATTGGAGAATTCCCATCAATGACATGATAGGTACTATGAACTTCAAAGGAATCCCACCTCAGTAGTACTGAACGAGCCCTCGGTCCCATAACATTTCCAACTGGACCGATACTCTCACTACCACTAGATGTTCGAACACAACACGAACTTCTGTCGGGCTTTGTAGGATGACTTGCAAAGAATGATAGATATGGGCCAACTAGTGCTCGATGCAGTGAGCCAATCCAACACAAACGATGCCCCCTACATCATAAACTCCATCAACATAGGTAACAAGTCTAAACCTATAGAATATCTTTTCATAATTCATGTGCCTCCTAGCAAGGCAATGATCCCCTTTGCCTCCATAAGTAAGAGGCCCCCCTTCATGGTCAAAGTACCATCTTGGGCACCCACAACATCCTTCGTGGTCAAGGTTCCATAGTAATTATCTACTAAGATGTTAAACTAGCATGATGTAGCAACAAAAACTACTAAATAATCATTCGTCATCAAGATGCCGCAACACGTTGGTCCCACAACTACTAAACAATAGCCAATTGTCATTAGGGTGCCATAATGCATTGGCCCCTCATCTACCCAAAGCCTGATAGTGGGCAATGTGTCAGTCCCTTCTCCTTGAAGGGCCAATCCCACTAGCAATCCAGGTAGGGATACCAAATGGCAACACAAGAGGCCGAATGAGCACCTTGCAACCCGCATGGGCAAAATGAACACCACAACTAGCAAGTAACAACTGAGAATTATGGCCACCAAACAAGCCAAACAAGCCAAGTGCAAGTCCCTCTACAAGAGATCCATCTCTTAAGCTACATGGAGGAGGTCAGGGTGAACACAATGACCGATGACAAAGACTTTGCAATTGCACTAACCTAGGTGAAACAAATGCTCAAGTAGAAAAACACAATGCTAAGCTTGTATGACTTGGTCATGACCTCATCTACCCACCTTCACGCACTGGCCTAGATGTTGGCCTCCATTCCTATTATAGAGGACATCATTGTAGATGAGAACGTCATTCATGCAACGAGGTTGCCTCTTGCACCACAAGAATTGGGTTCAACATCCCTAGCCTTCCGTGACGATGTAGTTAAGGTTAACCCCACACAAGGAGAGGTTACAACAAATCCATTATCAATTAGCATATGCATTGGGTAGTGCACCATCTATAGGGTGCACATCGATGATGGTGTGGCAACAAATGTAATTTCATACTCTATCATCAACAAGCTAGGCCTAGCAATCGAGATCAAGCCAAAAAAAATCATGTGTATAAAATCCTTCAATGGATCACGTGTCACCATTAGGGGTACAATAAACATTACCTTCATGGTAGTGGAGAAATTCCCCACCTCTGCAGAATTTACAGTCATAGAGGAGATGCTAGGCTTCAACTTGATCCTAGGTAGGCCTTGGCTAGCTCAATGATAGGTCATCTCTTCTCCCATCCACTAGGAGATCCACCTTTCATATGAAGGTGGTCAAGTTATCATCTACGGTGATAACACCTCCCCTCCGGCTACCCACAACATAGACATGGGACAAGTGCTAAAGATGGAGTTTTTTGGTGATGCATCTATGGAAACCAATGCAAAGCTTAAGGCTAACACACCCAAACAAGCGGTGGAAGCCAACAACCTCCAAAAGGACCCTAGGTTGTGTGTGTGTCCTAATCCATACCTATTTAGGAAGCAACTATGTGATCGAGGCACTGCTTTGGCCAAAAAATGCGCTAGGCGCTTGCCCATCCTTTGCTACCACAATCTTTGCATTTTTGACTTTCACTTGCATTACACTAGTCTACGCATTTACATTTCACCTATTTACTTAGCTTACACATTGTTTTGCTTTGTTTATGAATTTTTGCTTTGTTTACGCATTTGTCCACTTAGCTTACGTATTGCATTTGAAGAGAATAAAAACCCATAAAAAATCATAAAATATTAAAATTACAAAAATAATCCCATGGCCTGCTATGGCATAAAATTGGCAATCCCATGGCCTACCGTGGCTTTAAACTAGTAACACATGGCCTGAAATGGCCTTAAACTAGCACCTATGCCTTGGAATGGCCAAAAACTATCACTTTTCGCATTGCTTTTCTTTCATTAGTGCATCTTAAATTGGTAAAATAGGAGCTATTTGATGTTGTTTTTCTAGTTGATTTTTGCTGGATCTTGTAGGCACATAGCATAATTATGCATGTAGCACCGTACCTCATTGAAGCAAGGTAAGCACCAAGTCCACTATGATTCTAAACTGGCATAGAAAATTTGCCATAACTCTAAACTGGCACAACTTGTCCTTGCGTCATGATGTTAAACTAGCACAATATCCACCATCTGCTATAACATTAAACTAGCACTCAATAGTCTAATAGGACTATAAACTAGCACCCCATGATCTACTAGGACTTTAAACTAGGTTCCCATTTCAACACACCTAGTTCCGTGGACAAGCAAGCGAGAATACTTTCAACTCCTCATCTACCTACATCTCGTGGATAAGGCAGGACATTGTAGTTTTAGGATTGAGTTCCTGTCATCAAGAGAGACCTTTGAAACATATGTAGCCTTACTACCCCGTGGCATTTTTCTAATCTTCTAGAACTACCCTTGGGCATTTTGCTAACCTTCCAGAGCTCCCACCACGGTCACTAATACTACTAGCTCTAGGCCACACTTGTAGCATTACTGACCTTGGGCATTTTGCTGGTGCTTTGAGCTCTCATTGTTAGCAAAACCCTTTGGAGTAGTTGCAATGTCATCACCTCGATGCCTTTACTGGATCTTCAAGCACTTGCAATTGGTCTAGCTATTGCAGCACTTGTAGCACCCTTGCATCCAATAGTCTGCTCTCATCTCATATTGTGTGGTTACTTTCTTATTTTCTCTACATTGTGTTTGCAAGACAAAGCCTCGGAGGTGGTCGTGCAAAGGTGCTTCTCATCGCAGTGGTAGGTCGCTACATCGCTTTGATGTGCATGGTCGGGCTAGTTAAGCCACTCAAGAGTGCACATTCCCTTCATCCTATTTTAGCCTACGCATTTCTCTGCATTATAGCCTATGCATGTCCTTGCATTTTAATACCCTCTTGCATTTTTTGCATTCCCCTGCATGCAAGCTCCTCTAATGCATATGCACTATAATGCACATGGCATTCTCTTTGTGTCAATCATAGAAGCCATGGTAGACATGATGCAACTCATCTTGTGGGAAGTCTCTGTTAGCTAGTCAAAGCCCAAGTGGATGTAACATAGTCCATCCTTGGAAGGAAACACCTATTCTATAGATTTGACATGGTTGTAGCAAAGCCCATGGACTTGATGGCCAACATCTTGCAACTAGCATTCAACAATAAGCTGAACCCAATGGAGGTTTGCCTCACAGGAAAAAATAAAGAAGAATGGGAAAAATCACATCCCCAAGCAAATCAACAAAGCTACAATTTTGCAACCAACTAAGCCTTAAATCAACCTTGACTCTCTCATGAGCACTTTGATGAGAGGTCAACATTTTATGGGCAAACCACTCCATGCCATGGTCACCGTCAACCATGTTGACTTCGCGTCTTGCATCATCACATCTTGTTTGCATTGCATCTCTCCTGCTTGAATTTTATCTCCCTAGCACATTGCTTACACACTTTGCCCTAGCATATCCTTATCCACAACACTCTTGAATGTGGTGGAATGACACCTGATCAGGTATTAATGAGTGATGTTGGTGCCATATCTGTTATGGTGTTTTGTGTTCTTTGTTGACGTCTCTTAGGCCACTCCTCTAGATGTCAACAAAGAGGGGCTAATGAAACACCACAAAATTTTGGGCTTTGACTTCTCAACTACAAATTTGGCCAAGTGTCAAAATGGTGGCACTTTGCCCAAATTTTTCTAAGTGTCCTGACTATGCTCTTACTATTAGGACTACACTTTAGAGCATAGTCAGCGTAGTCATCCTTGAACACCATATTTTGTAGTATTTTCTAACTATTGGGACTACACCTCTTGACTACACTCTAGAGCATAGTTAGTCTAGAAGCCAGATTTTGCATGATTTTCTCTAAGTGTTAAGCCTATGCTCTGTATGCTCAGGAGTGCAATCAGCCTTCCCTAGAGCGTAGTTAACACTTAGCCACATTTTGCCAGTTTTTGACTAGATTTTTGCCTAAGTCTAGGACTATTCTCTAGAGCGTAGTCAGCATAGATGGCAAGAATAGCCTCCAAAGGCCTCCAAAACACAGCATTGACATTCACATTATCTCCAACACCTGTCTAGCAGCAAGATTTTACTTCTTTGCATTCCCCTTTCCCCAAATATTGTACTATGATCTAGAGTGTAGAACCAAAGCATAGTCTCCAAAAGTTGCATTGTTTGGCATTTCTCAGGTACTTTACAATCTTCTTTGTGCACCTGCGGAGCGTAGTCATAGTCTCTCGGCTTCATAGACTCTGTCAGAGCAACACCATTACTCAACATTACAGAGCTTAACACTAGAGCATAGTTGGGATGAGCATAGTCCCAACTACCTCAAAGCATAGTCCCACCTACCATCCTACCATGTGGCACATGATTTGCATTTTAGGCTAACCATAGCCCCAATGTTTGAGGGGGTTGGCAATTTCATTTTGCATTTGGCATTTTGGCATCTTGGCACTTAGCTCCATGGTAGAACGAGACCCAAAGCATACCACACCAGTAGAGAGGTAGAGTTCCACACCACGGCCCACCGTAGTTGTGTTGGATCGCTATAAAACACCACATGGTACATTGTGGTGGCCAACTCGGCAAGCATGATGCACCACAGCAAGCGGTAGACTTCACAGCCCAACACCATCAAGACTATGACTATGCTTCCACTGCGCTTATTGTACACCATGTACCTTTTGAACCCCTTTTGGAGTTAACTACACTCTCATTTAGGGTGGTGTTCCATTTCTCTCTCCTATTTCTAGCATTTCTTTGCATTTTTCTGCATTTTTTCACATTTTAACATAGTCATTTTGTACTATGCTTGAGTGGTAGTCTCTAGGGGTTGGCACCCCCTAATTTCAGTTGAAAGCCTTGACTACACTCACCCCCATTTCATGACTATGTGCTGCACTTTGCATCACAGAAAATGCTCAAGACTTAGCACTGTTTGCACCCATTTACATTTCCATCTCAACTAACCATGCCACTCCCCATTTGCAGCCATTGCCTCGACTACAACTGTCAAAGTCCTTGTCAATCAACAAGACTATCTAGGGTGCTCTACCTTTGTTTACAGTAAGGCCCTCGTGCAGAGGTGGGGTTAAGGCTATGTGTAAATTGACCCCTCAGTGATTCCAACCACTGACATTTTTTGTTGTTACAACTTTTCATCAACCTCAAGTATGGTCCCAGTTGTTTTCTATAAATATGATGCCTATACATTCATGTAATTAACTATTTTTGAAGCAACAAAATCTTGTTATGAATTTGATCTCTGAAGTTAATTATTCATCTTCCTAAGTCTCAATTTCTTTCTATCCCAATGTTACTTTATCTCATTTTATCCTATCCTTACAAAGTTCCATAGGAATTTGATTCAAATTATCACCCTATCAAGACAAGTATTCATTATCCTCCTCTTTCATGTTCTTTCAAGGCTATCAATAGAAGGTGAAAAGTTTTTAATAATTTTCTTAAATCTACTACTATCTACAACATTGTATTATGATTATTATTGCTTCAAGTTCAAGTTCTACTTAATGTAAATCTAAGGATGTCAATTTTGTTGATTTTCAACTTATAAATTTCAAGTTATATAAAAAGAATAGTTTCATTGTAACTTGTGGTTAACACATGGTATTGTAGGTTTTTAAACCATGAGCTCACCACAACTTGTGCTATTGAAAACATTAATTTTCTTTAGACTATGCCCCATGGTTCCATTGTGGTAACTCACATGGTATCCTTGTGGAATCATTAGACAATTTATTCTTCTATTTTTATAGTCATGACAACTCATGGCTAACTCATGGTTCATCACCATAACTTGTGTTGTAGTACCACAACTCATGGTAAAAATAGAAATCCTCATCATGACGCATGATCAAGTCATAATTCACTTGTGGTGACTTAGAATTCAAAATTTTTTAGAGGTTAGGCCATATTTTTACACATCATCCTCATCCTATTTTATCCCATTCATAATTTTAGTTGGTATGAGAGCGAGATATAGGAAAAGATGAATCCCAATGGATAAGAAAGAAGAAGATAGAGTTAGAGTTAGCAAAATATATCAATCCCTTAATGCATATTTTGCAAGAAATAAATCATACATATGAAGTTTTCTGAAAAAGGAATAGGATTTGAAATCTACCAATGATAGTAGATGAGAAAAGAAAAAAAGCATAAACAAAAAAGAAAGTACTAATGTCAAAGAAAATCTTGGTCAAGGTAACCATTCTAATCTAATTTTTTTAATATTATTAATTAAAATACCTAGATCATTGACAAAAATTTTTCTAATCATATGACTTCATACAAAGAAAATCTCCTACGCTATAAACCACATAAGATTTGCAACATCAAAATCAGTGAAGGTAAATTTCTTAGCATAGAGGGTGTGGAAGATTGCAATGACTAACTCACCAAAAATAAGGTCTTGATTATCTTTGAAGCATACTATGTTCCAAAGCCATCCAGCTCATTGCTTTCAGTAGAACAAATGTGAGATAGAGGCACTAAAGTTAGCTTTGAAAATAAAATGTGCATCATGCTAAAATCAAATGGAGAAGACATCTACAGAATAAGAGCACTTAGCAATAGAATATACTATCTAAATTATGAACACTTTGATTTAAAAGAAAATATTTTTGATATAATAAAAAATCAACAAAATTACATCAAAACCATTAATCAACTAAAGTCTTCTCAACAAATTAGTAATGGCTCAAGCTCTATAGAATTTGCAAAAGACCATGACCATCAATTTCAAGATGAAGAGGTCAAAGTTTAGCATAAAAGTTGTGGAAACACATCCTATTCAAAGATAAAAATAGGAAAGAAATGAATAAATTCATTGGCATGAAAATTAGAGACATTCCAAAATATAAATATGAGGTATGCATTCAAGGTAAGCAAACAAACTCATCTCATTCCAATCCTATGCAAAGATCCAAAGAACCAATTCATCTCATTCATATGGATCTTGTAGATCCCATGTCAATTACTTCCATTGTAGGAGCAAATTATTTCATTGTCATGGTAGATTCTAGATTTACATGGACCTACAATCTAAGAAGAAAACAAGAAAGATTCAACATGTTTGAAGAATTGTTCATGTTGATGAAAAGTAAAAATTTCATCATAAAAAATATTTTAAAAAATAGAGGAGAATAGCTTATTAACAAAATATTTGCTAATTTTTGTACTAAAGAGGACATATTTCATTAAAAAACTTGTGGACACAATTCTCAATCAAATGGCATATCTGAAAGTAAAAATTAGAATACTATGAGACATAATGAGATGTCTTCTTAAACGTGCTAGACTCACGTATGGCTATTGGAATGTGACATAAACTATGACAACCTATATCACAAATAAGTTAACTAGCAACTACTACAATGATAAAACTTCATATGTGCTATTCTAGAAAATGCTTCCTAGTATATCTCATATGAAAATATTTGGATGGCATTAATATGTCAAGATATCAAAGAAGTTTTTGAGTAAGGTGAAAGATAGAGAAAAAAAGTGCATTTTCGTAGAAACGATTCTAAGACTAGTTGATACAGTTGATATGATCCTATTAAATGAAGATGATAGTCATCAAGAGATGTTATTTTTGTACAAGAAAAACCTAGAATTTTAGACTTTATCGAAAACAAAAAGGACACTAAATCTCAACAAAAACAAATGCTTGGATTAAAAATAGAGGATCCACATGATCAAATGTTAAGAAACAAATTTTGGGAGAATCACAACAAGATCAAATGTCATAGCCAATATCACCTACTCAACACTTAGCCAAGAACCATGAAATATAAAAAAAGCCTTAAAGAGTAAAGAATGGAAGAAAGTCATGAATGAAGAATATAAAACCATTCTAAAAAATAACACTTGGGAGGTAGTGGACATACCCAAAGGAAATAAAGTCATTCATAATAGAATAATTTTGCAAACATGGAGAGTAAACACACACTTTTAGCTAGTTCTTGATAAATATTGTTATTCAGTACATTGTAAAATATACAAAAAAATGAAATGAAATCATGATCCTTTCATGATCTATTACTTTGTATTACAAATTTCCAAAATCTAAAAGAAAATGCCATGAATGCACAAAAAAGAATCATGATGGATACTTTAGCTAATATGGATATTGGTGCTATGAAGGTTCTTATATGTTGTTTGAACTTTCCTTGATTGAATGTAGTAGAACATGTGATATTATAAATGTGTCTAGAGATATCTATAAAAGAGTTATACCAGTTACAAATGGAGATGAGGATCCTAAAACCTACACATCCCTTATCAATTCATATTAAAAGAGACCATTTAAAATGGAAGGAGTTTAGTTATTGAATGCTATGAAATATTTTACATTTAGTTCTAAAGAGAAAGAGGCATCATTGTGAAGGACTTGACCACAACCAGTTGTTCTCAAAACATATCCTAGATTTATAGTACCTCAAAGAATAGGAGAGAAAAGTGGATATATTATTGGTAGACACAATTGCTACTAAACTATACTTTTAGAGTTGTGAAACATGATTCGGGAAGAAAAAATGAAGAAATTGAACTAAAATGGACTTATTTTTGACACATATATGAATTAGAAGAGGATACATTCTATGAAGATTTTAAATGTATTTACAAGGAAGAGAGGCACTACAAAGATATCATTCCAAAAAGATAGGATGATATTGAATATAATTTTGAAATACTAAATTGAAATTTTCTTGCATCAACTTATTTCTAGTGAAGTAAACTTGGAATGCCTGGATTAAGGAATCGAGATAGATCACATGAATGTTAAGCTAGCTATCCTGGAGAAGATATTTGATGAGCATCAAAGTGTTACATTGATGGGCCCCCATTGAAGTGACCTCATCGATGGGCCCCCATAGATAGGGACTTGTTTATGTGGTGTTGCCCCATCGATGGTGCCACATTGATGTATTCTTTGCTATGTCTATAGGGCCATGTCAATGCAATACTATAGCAAAAACTATAAATACGAGCTCCTAGCCATGTTTATGAGCATTCAAGTAATAGTAGTAGCTAAAATCTTGCAATTTTTACATTCAAAAGATAGAATCTTTTTCTAAGTGCCCACAGTAGAAGTCATTGAGTGTATAGATCTTTATTCGAGCACTATTGTACCTAAACCACACCAGTGTGTATAGAAATAAAGATAAGCTTCTTGATAAACCTTGCAACATTTTGGATAGTTTAAGATGTTTTATTCATGAATTTAATGCTATTAGTTATTTATTCAATGTTTTCCAGTAATTAAGATAATTAAGTACTTAAGCGAGATAAGCTAGATAGATTTAATACATAAGTACGACCACTTTGAGTGTAAACACGTATTCACTTGGTAATCCTAGTAGCATTATTGCTTAGTGCACCTAGTAGTGTAGCACTTAGTAACCCAGTAGTGGATACGTGGGTTCAGAACGTGAATGGAAAGTGGGACTAGATGCTTATGTTGCAACTAGTTAGAGATTAGTTAAATAGTTAAATTAAATTAGTTCTAAATTTACTCCATCTCTCTCTTTAAGCAGCAAAAATCATAAAACACAAAACAATAAAAATCATATGCCTCGATTACACTTAACCATACCATGAGCATTACAAGTGTAATTGCGAAGACAACAAATGACCTTAGGACAAGGTTCACTTCCTAGAAGTCTAGTGTACCAGAAACTATAGAGTCTACAGAATTCGACCAGATCACGCGTAAATACTTTGTGATTCACATGGTTGGGCATAGGGGTACCATCCACTACTCATCATTGGTGTTGTTGCTAGGGACTCTATTTGTTGAAATGTACACTATCGAGGATTAGTGAACCTTATTAATATCGTTGGACGAACCCAAGGTCAACATCACTTTCACACAAAATATAATTAGAAAAAACATATTGAAATTTTATTTTTTTGCAAAATGTCTTCTTCTTCTCATAGGTGTGAAGATGTTAAACCACCAGTTCCACAAGAATGCAAAGTGGTATATACTCATCCTGATGAGTATGTACCTAACTTCACATTCATCCTACATCAGGATGAGCAATTACGATGGCATGATATGGAGGGCAACATTATCATGGCCCCTAATTGATTTGTGCCCATGATGCTACTTTGAACTCTTAAGAAGTTAGACATTCAAAATCTTCAAGAAGAGTATGTTGTGCATGACTATGAATATTGGGACTACTGTCCACTAAAACATAATGCAAAAGAGATTGATACCAGGAGAAGCACCACACGTTTGGGAAGAGAAAACACTTCACTAATCCCTTATTCCTGCTGAACCAAGATGAAAAATAGGATCCTTCATCTGGGGGTTCTTAACATGAACAATCTCCACCTGTTATTATTGGTGATGTGGGTGTGAACTTGAACCTAAAATCCACTATTAACAAACTAGGTTAAGGAAAAAGCAACATTCATGGTAGGAACTTGAACAAACATCGCAATGGCAAGGAATCTAAGGATCGTGGTTGTGATAAGTGAGGAGGTGGTGGTGAAAATTATAGTGGAAGTGGAAATCCACCTTCCTCTTCATCTGATTTTGAACATTCCTCTTCATCTTCTAGCTCTGAAAGACACTGCTGAAGAAATAATTGTGATGAAGGTGATTAGTGAGATAACAATGATCATAGAGCACTCAGAATGAAGGGGTGGTGGAAACCATCATCAGCATCATTGACACAATGATGATGATGAACCTTTATCAACAACTCGAAGCATGCTTAACATCATAGAGGTAGTTAAAATCCCAACTGGGCATGTGAAAGATAGTTGGATCAAGCACTTAGACATGAATAATGTCTCAAGATTTGAGGGGGGATATAACTCTAATTCACAAAATCATCTACAAGCCTTTCATGAGTCCTGTGCCTTACAAACCATAAAAAATGATTGGTAAAAAATCAAGCTATTCCCTAGGACGGAAGCTAAAAGCTGGTACTGGTTCTTGGAGTCGAAATCTATCCATCGATGGAGTACAATGCTTGTGCTATTTAATGATAAATACTAGATGTACTCAAAAGTGTCTAATTTGAGAAGGAAAATTCAAGGCTAGAAACAGGGAACAGATGAACCCTTATATGTCATCATGGGTAGATATTATTCTCTCTTACACCAATGCCCTAACCATGTTTATTCTTAGAGGGAACAACTCTGCCACATCATAGATGGGCTCAAAGTAGAAACCTTGGGATCTATGCCCAAGGGAGACTATCTAAACTAAGAGCTCATCAAATACCAAGGTTGATAGAGCAAGTTGCAAAAGAAGAAGATGAGTTGTGGAAAAGGGAAAGTGCAGAAGAATATAATTAGAGTCTTTCAATTAGGAAAAGGTAGGTTCAATTTTGTGATGAAGAGGAGTCACCACTCGATGAAGTGGTGAACAGGAAAAACTTGCCCATCGAAAAATCTATTTATGATATTTTAGTAAAGGTTGATAAATTATGGGACTCTTTGGATGAAAAGTTCAAAACTACTATGAAGATTGCTGAAGAATCCAAATTGAAACATAGTGATCATAATTGTAGGAGGTGGAAGGAAGGTGAACGTGCCTATTAGAGAGGTAAGGACAAAGTTGCTACAGTAGAAGAACTTGTGGAGATGAACTCTAATAATGACATGGCTTATGAAATTTGTCAATATGAACATCCTAAGGGATGTTGCCCTTTGGTGTCACACTTACAAGAGTCTGGGGTGTACGTGTTGAATCCACAACTAGCACAGAGTCAAGCATCCAGATGATTACCTTACCTTCAAGGCAATCCAAGGCAGTTTCACTAGCAACAACAAGCTTACTACCCAAGTGGAGCTCCACCATAGCCATATGACTAGTATCAATAGTAGAACGAACCACAATCATGGGGAATGCCATCGCTAATATAGCAATACCCTTATAGGCAACCAAATTCGTATGGGTACTATGTTGAGCAACTCATTTCTCCACAAAGCTCTGCAAGCCACTCCTTATTTCAACATCACTATTACCCTCTAGAGTACGATTGAACACATTCACCATCTACTTGAGGAAAGAACCCATATCCATACCATCCTTTGCATTTGTCTACACACATCCCCCTACCCTCAACCTAGTTACCTCCTACCTCATCCATGGAGGGCGAAATTCCTCCACCATCATAGCAACAAAATGCTACGAGGGTTGTACATTCACAACTAGCCTTCCAACCAAGTGGTTTAGATAATCACTCTAAGAAATGATGCTTTTTCTGATCCAATAGTCCTCCCAAACCCTTGTAACCTAATGTAGCTAGTCGCACTACATCTCTAACACCCTCATCCTTTGCATCAAACACATTCAAGTATCCTTTAAACTAAACATTGCCTTAGATCTACACCATGATGTTAACTCATTTTGTTGTTGATTGGATCAAGGTTGGCAACCTTCCCACAAAGAGATCTGACCTAGGAAGTCCTCTTATTTACTTACACTTCATGAATCTAGTTCTAGTGTCAATCGCATCTCCCATGATATGTATAAGGCCTAGAACCTACAACCTCTTAAGAAGAGCAACATCCATTTAGAATTGGAAGATCACTCAATCACTATTCCCTTGGGATTAGTAGAGGATATTGTTACCACAGTTTGTGTATGGTCCTACCCTACCAATTTTCTAGTGATCAAGGTAGAAAATTGCAAATGTGACTTCTCCATCATTATGGAAAGAGTGTGGTTAAATTGTTGACGCACAAATGGACATTAGGGACCTCTCCTTGGAAATATCCAAAGGAAAATGAATTTGGATGACTAGAGAAGAAGCATGTTCCATGCATTGAGTACAATGATAATGGGTGCAATTTGGTGTATAAAATTTGGTTCATTAAAAGTACATTCATTAAAGCATGTAATCAATGTGCACAAGAAATAGATAAAAGTGCCTGTATGCAATAGTGACAAAATAGGAGGACACCCAATGGCTGAAAGCTGACTCTAACAATAGCACACTATGCATGAAACCAATTGATTGCCTAACATGTGCCTATGTTGAAAGCATGGATAAGCTTGAGCAAGTTCATCACCAAATCTCTGATGATGAAGATGATGATACCTATTGAGGAGAGTTGGAAATCCTTGATAATTTCAAGTAGGAGCCCCTAGAGTTAAAAATTCTACTAGCTAGCATGGAGTATGCACTTTTAAACAATGGAAAGCTAGTTATAATTAATGCAAATCTTGCTCCTAAATAAAAAGACAAGCTATTAATGGTGGTCAACAAATGGCCAATAGCCTTTGCTTGATCATATCCTAAGCTAGCTAGAATTGATCAATGAATATGCTAGCATTGTATCTACATCGACCTAGACATGAAGCTAAGAAGGTAGCCACAAAGGTGGCTAAACCCCAAATTAAAGCAGATCATCAAGGAGGAAATAGAAAAACTACTCAAGGTGGGGTTCATCTATCCCATAACAAATAGTGAGTGGATTAGCCCACTCATAATTATGCCAAAGAAAGGTGTCAAGTGGTGGGTCTACATTGACTTCAAGTTGTTGAACATGGCAACATTTAAAGATAATTTTCCATTGTCATTTATGAACCAAGTGTTGGATACTATATTCAAGCATTGTTATTATAACTTCTTGGATGATTATAGTGGCTATAACAAAATCCCAATTGGATTGAAGATTAGGCCAAGACAACATTCACGAGTCCCTAGGGGACTTTTACACATTACAAGATGCCATTCAGTTTGTGTAATGCCCCTGCAACATTTCAATGCCTGGTCCTTAGTATCTTTCAATAGTAGATTGGTAGTAGGGTAGAAGTCTTTATGGATGACTTCTCTACCTATGGGGCTACATTTGAGCAAGCCTTGGATTGCCTTGAGCAAGTATTGAAAAGATGTGTTGAAACAAACCTCAAGCTTAATTGGTAGAAAAGCCATCTAATGGTCAAGGAAGGCATAGTACTAGGGCATTTAATTTCACAAAAATGGATTGAGGTAGACCTAGAAAAGATAAAGGTCAACCAAGGAATCACACACCAACCAAATACAGTTAAAGATGTTTGATCTTTCCTTAGACACACTGGCTACTATCAGTGATTCATAGAGAAATTTTCTAAGATTACAAAACTATTAATTGAGCTTATAAAGAAAGATGCACCATTCATCTAGACCAAGGAGTGTGAACATGCATTCCAACATCTAAATGACAAACTTGTGAAAACTCCAATTCTATAGGCACTAGATTGGTCTAGATAATTTCACATAATGAAAAATGCATCTAGTTATGCCTTGGGAGCTATGCTTACATAGTTGGACGATAAGAAATGTCCATATTACATCCATTGCGTAAGCCAAAGCATTGTGGGTGCATAATTGAGTTACACTACAACTAAGAAAGAGCTAATGTTAGTGGTGTATGCTCTCAAAAAGTTCAGGCACTCTGTGCTTGACTATAAAGTGTTTGTGCACATAGATCATAGTGCCATCTGCTTCCTAATGAATAAGCCAACGATGAACCCCCATATCATATGATGGCTTGTGATCTTGCAAGAATTTGATCTTATAATGGTAGATCAAAAAGGGACTAAGAACATAGTCACTGACCACCTCTCTTAGTTAGGATGGAATAATAAAGAGAAGGAGAGTCTATTCTAACAACGGATAAAGATTTTGTTGATTTCCATGAAGTACTTTTCCTGTTAAAGAAACTATTATTTCTTCCTGAAGTCCAAATCTTGTGGCATCTCCTAAGTGAGAAGGTACGTGAGGATGCCATTATACCATTTTGTTTCTATGGGCACTTGATCATTTATTGCTCTTGTAAAGAGGAGTTCATGTGAGAGACTCTCCTCAAAATACATTTGTATCCTTAGAATAGAATAATAAAGATTTGTACAACAACATGTTGTAAACACATTTGCAGTACCACGTGCACTGACTTCTAACAATGAAACCCATTTTACAGGTATCACTTTTTGAAATTTGATGCAACAAATTAACAACACCTTATTATCCCCAAGCCAATGGTCAAGTAGAAGTTACTGATAGGGAGATCACAAAGATCCTAACTAGGACCATAAGCAAATATAGGAGAGACTAGAGTACAAAACTCAACGATGTCCTTTGGGCCTACCGCTCAACATGGAAACTACCTATTGGCTACTCTACCTATGGGCAGGTGTATAGAAAACTTCTAGTACTGCTAATCCAATTTGAGCTTCGTACACTTTCAATAGCCTGCGACTTGAACCTTAACCTAAGTTTAGCACAAAAATAAAGACTGATCAACCTGAACATGCTAGAAAAAAATTGAGTAGTGGCCCTAACTTTGAATGAAGTGCACAAGGCATTCAACAAGTAATGGCATGACCTAAGAATTCAAAAAGTAAAATTTCAACTAGGAGATAAGGTTTTCTATTGGAACCCCACACATGTACCCCAGAAAGCAAAGTTTCAAACATTGTGGAAGGGACCTTATATAATTGATGAAACCTTTTCTTTTGGGGTCATGACCATATACAAACCTGAGAGCCCAAATAAAAAGTAGTTGGTCAACATCCAACATGTAAAACCTTTCCATAAGCCCAAGCAAGCCAATGCAACAAATACCTCAATGGATGGACAACCATGCTTAATTTTTTTGAATCTCCTCCTTCCAACTCAATTGTGGGGAAGATGGCCATCTGTGCTAATCATCCATATGGCTTTTTAGTTTTCTATTTTTTTTGTTTTACACATTCTTGTCTTTATAGTTGGGCTTTTACATCTTTTTGATTTTAAAACTTCTTCCTATTTTACATCATCATTAGTACATTTGAATCTTTATTAGATATTTTACACTTTATTATATATTTTACTCTACTTTTTTAAGTGTGATTTTCAAATTTTTGCTAATAAACATGCTTTGTGCCAACAAGACACAGTGGTGCTATAGCTATTACTAATGGTGGTTTGTGCTTTATCTTTTGTTTGCTAATGTCTATTTTTCATTTTTGAATTTTTGTACTGATGGCTCAGTCATGGTTTCTTTTTCATGAAACAGGTAGTAAGTCCATGACATCCACCCATCCACAAACTCTATGGTTTTCCTTGTTTTGGAAGTTTAAGGTTTCTTTCATTAAATCAACTTTAAATAAATTTGCGACCTTGGTAATTTTTAGAATTCGGAAGGATTCAAAGGTTTGAATAAGGTATGAATTCAAAGGAACACAATACTCTTTGTACTCTTCTACTTGCTTGGGTGCTTAAGTATTTTCATGGACTTCTTACCGTTCTATTCCCACCACTAACAAGAAGTCAAATAAAGTCTTTACATGGTGTGGTTTCCATCTAAAAAGAAAAAAAAAAGCAAAAGAAAAAAAAAAGAAAAAACAAAAGAAAAAAAAACATGATGGAAATTCAAAGCACAACCATTAGACAAATAAATGGGCTACAAGCACTAGTTATGGGACTCAAAAGACATGTTACCCATGCTTGAAGGTCCCCTCTAACTAAGTCCCTTTCTTACTTCCAACTCCTCTTTTCTTCTCTTTATGAAATGGTGGTTGTTTTATGGGAGTACTCTTGTGTCTTGAGGGGGTGGATCAATCTTGGAGTGGCAATGCAAAGTTACTAAAAGAGGTTGGTTTTGGTTTGGACTAAGGATGGATGTTTTTCGATCATTTTAAACATGAACTCTAAAAGGGACTTCTTATGACCTTAGTTTGGAATTCCATTCCACCTTCTCCATCATCCATTTATGCTACCCATAACCCACCTCACTGTCGATGTCCATGTTCTTGATTTCGTGTCTTAGTCTAACGTACTTGAATTCTTAGGTAGAATCTTCTGGGTTTTGATCCTTAACTTCTGTTAACCATTAATCACCTATGGGGCCCATGGACTCCTTAGGTTGAGGTTATGGAAGGGAAAAAAGGTATCTGCCTGCTATGGGAAGGACCCACTTGTATATCTCTTACTTAGGTTCATTAAGAACCTTATCCTTAGGCATTCTTGCAAATAGAATCTTTTGTACATCCATCTTCTACATCACAACATGTGCTCCTTTACATATTTTGTTGAATAAATACATTCTCCATCAAAATTTTCAATTTTTGAGCATTCAGAAATCCTCTTCAATGACTTTATCATATTCTTGGCTTTTTTGGGATTCAATGAACCCCAATTTCATTGAAAAATTCCTTATATTTTTTGAGATATTGACATTTGAAAATTTTTGTTGATGGGCCTCATATACAAGGCGTTGTCGATGGAGCAGTCCTATATATGTGGCCCTATATATGGGGCCCCATTGACGCAAGGGAAAAAATCTATATATATGCATGACCCCGTGTTGAAAATTTTACATTTTCTTACAAACACCAAGGGAGTTTTTCAATTTTTCAAAGCCCATAACCTTCTAAAGCATTTATCCAAATCACTACGTTCTTTGACCCTGCAACTATTGGAGGTAAGCTCTTTATTGTGGGGGCCACAAATGTGCCATTTTTGAGAAAAAAAAAATTCACAATCTTTTAACTCCCACAAAGGTTTAGTTGAACAATCAACTATCAAACACCAAATTACAAGAGTTAAGCCTTTCTAATAAAATATATATAATAAATAATTATTAAAATAATAATAAAATAATTAATCTCCCATGGTCTAACCTTAGCCAAAGTGTAACAAAATAATGATAGAAGATATTCAAAAATTTAAAGTTACACATTATATCTATTAATCCATGGATGTGTTGTGATCGCAGATGGCATCAAAAGAAAAGCAAATGTAGGAAGTAGGACTATTCCAACCAAGGAAGAAATAGTCTAAAATAGGAAGGGACCAAGAATAGTCCTAGGAAGAATTTCTTGGAATCCACACCACAGGTCCTCTTAGAGAAGAGGTAGAAGTGGAATGTATTCGACAAATTTTAGAACCAGCAGCAACAACAACACACTCCTATTAGGATGATGCGCCAACACAACCAGAAAATCTTGAGATGACCTTGATGGAGGCCTACCTAAATCAAATCAAATCGAGAGAGGTTCAAAAATCAATGCTTTAGGAGTTAAACTTTGGACCTTTCCTGGACCATGCACTAAGAGAACTGTAGGACCAGTTAAAGGCCTCTCCCATGTGGCCAATCATCACTTCCATTGGGGAGTGGTACATGGGAGAGACATTCCTATTTTGGAATAATAGGAAAATTAGGATTAACAATAAAAATCAAGGACATTTCAATGTCCTACTTGGCATAAGCCATTGTTGCAGTGCTAGGGTTGCTGGAAGTGGGGGTGAACCTTACTAAGATCCCAATGCAGGCGAATTCGAGTATCAAGAAAGAATGGATGCAACAGTCCTCTGGTGTCGACCGCAAGGAGTTTGGTGTGCTCACACTGGCCAAGAGAATCTACTACAATATTGTGGCCTTCCACATCAATCCCATGATGAGGCCAAGCAAAATTACTACCTTCTCTACCCGAGCATGCATCACTCTGAGTGGAAGATTCCTGGTCAACCTTACACAGTTGATCTATTTAGAGATGGAGAAGTGATTTAATAAAATAAATGTGGAAGGAATGCACTCCCCTTCCCATGCCTCATTAGAAAACTCTATGAAAGGGGAGGAATATGATGTTACACCAATGAGACTATTAGAACTATTTCGGTCACCAACTAAGTAAAAATGATGAAGGATAAGATGCCTATAACCACTCTACAAGAAGAGGAGCAGTGATTTCCACCTTCACTTTCCACTTAGACAACTATACTAGAGATCGCTGCAACCGCCCAATGATTGCAAAAATATAGAGAATGACTCTTGAGTAAAAAAAAGCAATGAGCAAGCATGAGTGGCAAGGACCCATTTGTCTATAGACCAACAATGAGTCACCTTAATGAGGTGGCTGGAACAAGCAGTTTGATGGGTGGAGGTAGATCCATCTTCTCAACCCAAAGAACACAGCTACCCACGAGGTCAAATATAGAGAGGTTATAGTATCTCTTACAAAATAACAACCACTCCCAAAAATATTTGGAAACACTGTGAACTTCTTGATGTGCTTGGAAAAGGACAAAGGAGCAACTATATTGGTGATGCAACACCAAAGATAGGAGACTGTAGTAGAAGTGGTCATTGATCGTGTTGTCGAGACTCTCAAAGCACTTGCGACATCTGCACTAAACATCACTATACTTAAGGATGTGTAGATGTCTATAGGAATCACAAGAGGCAGAATAAACACAACATAGCATGAAGAATTGTTGGAATGATTGGTGGGAACCAAGAAATTTCTTCCGAATGTCTTCAACCTTCCAAATAATATTATTGTAACCTAGTCAAAGCTGTTAGAGGTAAGGGGCAAGAACATAATCTTGGAGGGGAAACTTGAAACAACCAAAAAACTAAATGAAAGATTGGTTGTAGAAGTTGCTTAATTAAGGGTCCAAATTGCTAACACAACATTCCTCAACCTGAGACTAACAAGAGATGAAGCTATGGAACAGATTCACACCAAATTGAAAGGAGTTGAGGGTGTAATGGAGATGGTAATGTTCTATCAATCCTTGGCAAAGGCCACATAATACAAGATTTGGAAGGCCTTAGATTAGACCCGCCAAGAGAACATATAATTGACTGCAAAGAACTATCACTTATGGAATGTTGATGTTCATAAGCAATAATTAACTAATTTCATCCATTAATAGTAGGAAAAACTGGCTAGAGCAAGCACAAAATTGAGGAGATTGGTAGTAGAAAATAGGAATCTCTTTATGAAGGAACTTTGTGCCCTTCACCAGAAAACTGTGATTGAGGTAGCCACCTAGAAATTAGAGGCTCTTAAATTTGAAAGAGTTAAGGACCATTATAGAGAATAGGTTGGTCTACGAAAGGAAATGAATGAAAAACACATTCAATTGATGAAGGAGAAGTGAATGAAGCTCTCCAGCAACTCTAGCAAGGGAAAGAATTATGGCAACCCATCATTGATGGGATAGATGCCTACAACAAAGTAGAAATTCACATGAAGGAGTTGAAAATTGAGGAGATGACAAAGTACATGGAGCTTTCCAATCTCTATTATGAAAATCTATCCATATTGACTACTGAACTACCATGGTTAGAACTAGAGAAGAAGGTGGCTAGATCATACTTATTGTATGAGGCCAAGTTCGGGCACCACAAGGACACAAAGGAAAAGCTTGTGGTGACCAACGTTGAACTTAAAGTTGTCAAGGCATGATTCACTGATCAATGATTGACTATTGAGAACCTAGCCAGGAGGATGAATGACTACCAAAAGCTACAAAATGTAGTTAAGGAATTCGACATTGAACACAAATAGTTTGCTACCTAGTTTGTCAATAATAAGGAGATGTTTTCTATAATGCCTTGTCCATGGGATGTCCCTGTTCGAACCTATATTGGTGATGCCATGTAGACTATGAATGATCCCTAGAGTAAGGAGGAGAAGATGAAGGCATTACTAGATGCCTTTCACCTTCCACAGGAGGTTGCAACCACAGTAGGATAGCGATAACTACCTTTGCTACCGCACATGCCTAGAACCAGTGAAGGTCCTTCAAAACCTTAGAAGCCTTCACCACCTAAGATTGTTTAATCTTCTCTATCATCTTCATGCCATCAAAGGATGTGCTATCCAATTTTTGTGTAGCCATGTCATGGTATTCAATTTTGTGTCATGAGCACCACAATTATTTGTAATTTGTTGATTTGTACACTTGGGCACTCAGTGTTGTCAAGTTAGTTTGTTTTGTTAAAAGTGAGTTAATAATCCCATACCTTCCCAATTTTGTAAGGGAACTTGAGGATGAGTTTTCATTCAGGCATGAGGGTATGATGAGTGTTAAAGTGTTGCATCGACAAGCCTCATTTACATGGTGTTGCCCCATCAATGCAGTACTATAGCAAAAACTATAAATATGAGCTCCCATCCGTGTTTATGAGCATTCAAGTCATAATAGTAGCCAAACTCTTGTATTTTTTACATTCAAAAATTAGAATATTTTCCTGAGTGCCCACAATAGGACTCATCGAGTATATGGATCTTTATTCAAGCACTGTTGTACTTGAACCACACCAATGTGTGCGACAATAAAGATAAGCTTCTTGATAAACCTTGCAGCATTTTGGATAGTTTAAGATGTTTTATTCATGAATTTAATGCTTTTAGTAATTAAGAAAGATAAATTAAATACATAAGTATGACCACTTCAAGTGTAAAAACATTATTGTTTGGTGAACCCAGTAGCATAGTGCTTGGTAACCCAGCAGTGGATATGTGGGTTCAAGATGTGAATAGAAAGTGGGACTGGATGTTTATGTTAGGACTAGTTAGAGATTAGTTAAATAGTTAAATTAAATTAGTTCTCAATTTACTCCATCTCTTTCTTTAAGAAAAAAAATCATAGAACATAAAATAATAAAAATCATATGCCTTGATTACATTTAAGCATACCATGAGCATCACAAGTGTAATTGGGTAGATAATGAACGGCCTTAGGGCAAGGTTCACTTCCTAGAAGATTAGTGTACTAGAAACTATAGAGTCCATGGAATTTGACTAGATTGCATGTGAATGCTTCATGATTCATATGGTTGGGCGTAGGGGTAGCTTCCACCGCTCACCAATATTGCAAAGATTTCTACATCTTTTATTCATAGTCATAGATTACATGGGATAATAACATCTTCAAGAAATGACTACAACAAGGTGGACTTATCTTCCCTAGGAGGCAAACAAAAGAAATGCTACAAGATTATCACCAACCACCTATATATGTAGTAATTTAAAATTAATGGAGTTGATCCCCTATTGAGGATTATTCAAGTAATAGTAGGCATAGGAAAATCATATCTCATTAATACTGTACAACACATGTAACTAAGTTACATGCATAAACCATAAAGAAAGCACATGTAACAAGGAAAGGATACTAACTATAAAATACAAAAAAATGGAATGTTACATTCTTCTTTCCTTAAGAATATTCCTCCCATAAGATCTTATGATAAGTTGAATGCACATTAAACTCAATCTTCCACATAGCTTCTTGCAAATCATGATGGCTCCATAAGATCTTGTTTATCAAAATAATCTTGCTCTGCAACCTATGCTCCATTCAATCCATAATCCTAATCAAGCACTCCACTTAAAAAATATTAGCCTAAATCTATACTTTAGACTAATGAACTACATGCTATCTCTAGTACATACTTTCATAACATAAAGTCATGAAACATGTCATTCATGCCTAAAAGCTATGGAGCCAAACTGACACAATAAACAAAATCACCTACACTCTACAACATCTCAAATGATATTATGTAGCAAGGAGGAAGCTTGCCTTTCTTACTGAAGTATATTATATCCTTTAGATAAGAAACATGTAGGAACATCTTATTCCTCACTGCAAACTCAAGTGGTTTCCTCCTCCAATTCGTGTAACTCATCTGCTAGTCTCAAGATGCATTAAGTTACTTTCTTATCATCCTAATTTAATTCATTTTATGAACCACCATGTCCATACTAACTTTCTATTGATCATCTATAGCATCCTAATATATAGAGGGGTCTTTCACAACCTACCATCCAAAGCCTCATATGGTGTTTCGTTCAGGATAACTTGATAGCTATTATTCTAGGAAAATTCTACAAATGATAATAGCCTATTCTAGTTGTATGAATCCTAAAGAGTACAATTGAATGTGTCTCCTGTGAAGACATTATGCATTAGATAGGATGCATTAAAGGATTCTATATTACTTATTAGTGGTGCTACATAGGAGCATTCAAGATTTCCAAATGAAAGGATAATTATTCATCATATATTTGGTGAATCTAGTAGCATAGCATCTAACATAACCATTCATGCCTAAGATATTTTGAAATAAGTGAAAGATTAAATTTACTATATGATAAGCACACAACATAGAAACCAGATAATATCAACAAATGCATGGATATAAATATGTTTATGTCACTTGAGTAGGCAAAGGATTCTAGTCTCATTTATGAAGTCATTGAGCATTGCCTTATGGATCTCATTTTTTATGTTGTTTTTGAAAGTGGTAATAATAAGGCTCATAACAAGGATAGTGAGTCTACTTGAAGTTATAAATATAGGCCTCTTTTATCTAATTGAAGTTTTCTAGGAGTGATATAGTTTATGAAATTAACATTTCTTAATCAGGTTGTGTTTTTCTTTTTTTCTCCCATGAAAAAAGCATCAATTCCATCTCTCTCATATGTCTTTTTAACTTGCATTCTAGTCCTATTCATCTGAAAGACTAATAATATGACACATACATCAATGCTCAATCATGAATTCCACTTACGTATACGTATATATGGATCTATCTTTATCGTTTTACATAAAAATGCTAATATTTACGAGAATAAGAAATAGATTTAATTATTTTATTATCTTATCTAAGGGACACTAGTACATACTTTCCAACTTATATATGGATAATTCAACATTTTCTTACATGGAACTAAACTAGAGGTAGAAGATTCTTAGTATACACTTAAAATAAAATACAAAGATTATAGAATTTTGAGCCTCTTGTGGCACCTCTTCCAAATGCTAGCTAGAGTTGTAAGTGGAAGTATTTGATGCAAATTTGATTTTTTAAAAAAGAATATTTTTTAAAGAGTTCTTAAAAAGGCTTTATAATTGTAAGTAGAAAGGAAGAAAAATGTACATAGGATAAGGAATGCTAATCTACAAGTATAATATTATATTAATTAGATAATGAAATGGATGCATGTAGTGTAATTAAAAAATATTTATCAATATTTGGACTTATATTTGGATAAATTTCTTGATTGAAGTAAAACTCACATAGCATTTGGATTAAGGAAACAAAATGGTAGAAAGAAAAGTTAGGAAAAAATGAAGGATTTCAAAGTTTAACTTCTCTATAATTAAAACTAGAACTAGAAATATAAAATTTGAAGATCTTAGGATAAGTTTTTTTAACTTTAATACTTAATTGGAACATAGCATAAAAATGATTAAATGTTTTTTAATTTTCTTAGATAATAACATATAAAGATCGTCACTTAAAGCCACAATGCTCATCTTACCAAGCAAGTCTTAGGAGGATTAGTAAATGAGTGAAAACTTAACCTTTTCAAGTTGTTATGTCAAGGCTCAAACCCAGGTCTTTGACTTGAGAAATAAGCATGTTATCATCATTCTAAATGATTGGCCCTTTAGATAATAACATATATTTGTTCTTTATATCTAATTAATGTATTCTTTTTTTTTTTCTTAAAGAGAGTTTACTTCTTCACTTTACAAGAAACCCTTTAGTAAGAATTAAAAACCCATGAGGGTGATTTTGAGTAAGGGCAAGGCATGATCCTTTATCTACCAAAGAGAAAAGGTTTTTTAGGATTTTTTGTCAGGATAGAAACCTAAAAAAGCATCCCCAAAACTATTGGGCTTTTTCTTTAGACTCTATCTTCAATGATCTAACATATTTTAAGCGATTTTAATATTATTATTCATTTTTTTGGGTCTGACATGCCCCATCCCAACTGATGAGTCACATGTTGTCGACTGCGTTGATGAGACCTCGTCAACGTGGCCTTGTTGTCTGGGATTCATCAACGAGGCCTAGTTGATGCATCATATCATGCATTGACATGGTCCCGTTGACATAGTGCTTGTAGTAAGCTATAAATACATGCTTATAGTTGCATTTATGGTAATAAGAGATTATAGTTGTAATAAAGCTCTTGTAGTTTTCCCATTTGAAAGTTAGAATTTTTCCCCGACTGCTTGCAGCAAGAGTCATTGAGTGTATGGATGTTTATTCGAGCATTGCTTTACTTGAACATGACAATGTGTGTTGCAATAAAGAAAAGCTTTTTGATAAACCTTGTAGCACTTTGGATAGATTAGCTATTTCATTTATGCATTTAATGTTTTCAATTATTTATTAAATGTTTTTAATTAGTTATTAATTATTTTCTAGTTATTATGTTAATGAAGCAATTAAGCCAGATAGAGTACACACAAAAGTATGACCACTTCGAGTGTAACATGTATTTGCTTAGTAATCCCAACAACATTATTACTTGGTACGCCCAGTAGCATAGTGCTTGGTCACCTAGCAGTGGATATGTGGGTTCAGGAAATGTACGGAAAGTGGAATCAAATGCTTATGTTAGGATTAGTTAAATGCTTGTTAATTAGTTAATTTAGATTATTTAATAAAATTCCTTTTATCTACATTTGAGCACCAACTTATAAAACACAAAATGATAAAAATTGGATGCCTCAGTTACACTTAACCATACCAATGAACATCACAAGTGTAATTGGAAAGACAATGATTGATCTTAGGGCAAAATTCACTTCCTAAAGTACTAGTGCACTGGAAACAATAAAGTCCATAAAATTCGATTGAGTCGCATATGAATGCTTCATGATTTGTATGGTTGGGTGTAGGGGTACCTTGCCACTCATCATTAGTGGCATTGCCAGGGACTTTGTTTGTGGAATGTGTGCTATTTAGAGTTAGGTGAATATCATTAATATTGTTGTATGAACCTCAAGGTCAATATCATTCCCACTATACATAGAATTATAAAGGCACACTGATAATTTTATTTTATTTTGCAAAATTTCTTCTTCTTCTCGTAAGCACGAAGATACCAAACCACTAGTCCCACAAGAGCGCAAAGTCGTATATACTCATCTAGATGATTTTGTGCCAAACGTCATCTTCATCCTACATCAGGATGAACAGCTACAATGGTGTGATATGGAGGGAAACGTCATCTTGCCTCCTGATAGATTTGTACCTAGGATGCTATTTAAGATGCTTAAGAAGTTGGGCATAGTAGATCTTCATGAAGAATATATTGTGGATGGATATGACACTTGAAACTACTATCCCAATGAAACACAACGCAAATGAGGTTGAAGTCAGGAGAAAATCCATGAAGCTACAAAGATGAAACACTACACCAATCCCTTATTCCTACTAAATCAGGATGACACTGAGGATCCTCCTACCAAAGGTTCTTAACATGAAGATTCTCCACCCCCTGTTACAAATAATGAGGGTGTGAACCTGAACCTGCGATCCACTATTCATAAATTGGATTCAAGAAAACGTCAACCAAGGTAGGAATTTGAACAAGCACCACAATAGTAAGGGATCTAAGGATGGCGATTGTAATAAGTGTAAGAGTGGTGGTGGACACCGCAGTGGCAATGGTGGTCCACCTTCCTCTTCATCCTCTTCATCTGATTTTGAACATTCCTCTTCATCTAACGGTTCTCATGGAAGTTGTCATCAAAACAATCATGATGAAGGTGATTAGTGAGATAACAATGACCATGAAGGCCACTAAAATCTAAGGGATTGCCAAAACCATCATCAACATCATTGAAGAAGTGATGTGGATGAACCTCTATTAGTGACTTGAAGTATGCTCAACATTGCAGAGGCAGTAACTATTCCAACCCGACATATGAAAGATAGTTGGATCAAGTGATTAGACATGAACAATATCCCAAGATTTGAGGGGGGATACAACTCTGATCTAAAAATGCATCTACAAGATTTTCATGATGTCCATGCCTTATAGAATATAAACAATGAATGGCAAAAACTCAAACTATTTCCTAGGACACTCATCAAGGAAGCTAAAAGCTGGTACCAATCCTTGGAGCCGAAGTCCATCCACAAATGGAGTACCATGCTAGAGCTATTCAATGACAAATATCAAACATACTCTAGAGTGTCTAATCTAAGAAGGTAAATCCAAGGCTAGAAATAGGAAGCACATGAACTCTTGGATGCTACCATGGGTTGCTACTATTCACTCTTACACTGATGCCCTAGCCATGGTTATTCTCAAAGAGAACAACTTCGCCACATCATAGATGGGCTTAGAGTAGAAACAAAGAACAACTCTTGGGACGTATGCCCAAGTAATATTGTCTAAATTAAGAACTCATCAAATCCTAAGGCTAATTGAGCAGCTAGCAAAAGAAGAAGGTGAGCTACGAAAAATGGAAAGTGCTAAAGAGTATAATAGGGACCCTTCCATCAGGAAACAAGAGGTTCAATTTTGTGATAAGGAGTAATCACCACTTGATAAAGTGGTGAATAGAAAGACCTTGCCCATCCAAAAATCCACTTTTGATATTTTTGCCAAGGTTGATAAATTAATGGACTCTTTGGATAAAAAGCTTCAAACTACTTTAAAGATTGTTGAAGGATCCAAAGAGCAAAGTAGTGATTATAATTGCAAGAGGCAAAAAGAAGTTGAACGTTTCTACCAAAGAGGTAAGGGTAAAACTATTGCAATAGAGGAAGTTATCAAGTTTGACTTTGATGATGAAACTGAATGTGACATATGTTAATATGAACATATGAGAGGATGTTGCCTTGTGGTGTCACACTTACAAGATTTTGGAGTGTATCCATTGAATCCTCACCTAGCATGTAGGCAAGCTCCAAGATGATTGTGTTACCCTTGAGGCAGCCCAAGGTAGTTCCACCATCAACAATAAGCTTACTACCCAAGTGGAACTTCTCCCCACCCTTACAAACAATACCACTAGTGGTACCAACCACAGTAATGGGAAATGCCATTGCCAAAATAGTAGTACACTTATAGGCAACCAGATCTGTATGGGTACTATGTTTAGCAGCCCATCTCCCCTAGAAGTTCTGCAAGTCATGCATCATTCCAGCATCACTATTATCCTCTAAAGTACCATCGAACACATTCATCATCTACTTGAGGGGAAAACCCATATCCATATCCATACCATCCTATGCATCCCTCTGCACATACTCCTCCACCTTTAACCCAATTACCTCTTGCTCCATCCATGCAGGGTGAGATTCCTCCATAGCCACAACAAAAAAAATGCTACAAGGGTTGTACAATCACAACTAGTTTTTCAGCCAAGTGGTCTAGACAATTGATCTAGGAAAAGACCTTCTTTTGGCCTAGTAGTCCTCTTTAGCCTTCACAACCTAGTTTGGTTGATCGTCCTACATCTTTAATACCCTCATCCTTTGCATCAAATACCTTCAAGTATTCTTCAAACCAAGTGCTACCTAGGATACACATTGTGATGCTAACTCATACTATTTCCAACTAGATCAAGGCTAACAATCTTCCTACCAAAATATTTGACCTAAGAAGTTCACTCATCTATCTATAGATCACTATACATGAGCCATGCAAAGCTCTTCTTGACTCTAGTTTTGGAGTTAATCTCATCTCCCATGACATGTACAAGGCCTAGGACCTACCACCTCATAAGAAGAGTAACATTCATCTAGAATTAGTAGATTAGTCCATTACTGTCCCTCTGGGATTAGTAGAGGACATTGTGACCATAGTTTGTGGGTGGTCCTATCTTGCTAGTTTCCTGGTGATCAATGTAGGCAACTACAAAAGTGACTTCCCCATCATTATGGGAAGAGCTTGGTTAAGCATGATTGATGCACGAATGGGTATAAGGGACCTATCTTTAGAAATATCCAAGGAAAATGAGTTAAGAAAAATTAAGAAGAAGCATATTCCATGCATTGTGTACAGTGATAATGGGTGCAATTGCATGTAAAATATTTGGTCAATCAAGAGTACCTACATTAAGGCATGTAATTAGTGTGCATAAGAAATTAACATTCAAAGGTGTCTGTACAGACAGCCACAAAGCAGGCAGGCATCCAATGGCTAATAGTTGATTCAGATAGTAGCACATTATGCATGAAACCAACTGAGGGCCTAACATGCACAAAATTGAACAAGTTCATTTCCAACTCTTTGATGAAGATTATGATATTTGTTGGGGATAGCTGGAAATCCCTAATCACTTCACGGAGGAGCTCTTAGAACTAAAAAATTTACCAATCAATATGGAGTATGCATTTTTAAAGAATGGTAAATCGATCATAATTAATGCCAAACTTGCTCCTGAACAAAAAAAAAGTTGTTAACAGTAGTGAACGAATGGTCAACAACCTTTGCCTAGTCATATCCTGAGCTAACTGAAATTGATCCAAAGATATTCCAGCATCGCATTTACATTGATCTAGCCATGAAGCTTAGAAGGCAGCCGTAGAGGTGGCTGAACCGCAAATTGAAGCAAATTATCAAGGAGGAAATAGAGCAACTCCTCAAGGTGGGGTTCATCTATCCAATCATGGATAGTGAGTGGATTAGTCCACTTGTAATTGTACAAAGAAGGGAGGAAAATGGTGGGTTTGCATTGACTTTAGGCTATTAAATATGACAACATTTAAAGTTCATTATCCTTTGTTNGAGCTAACTGAAATTGATCCAAAGATATTCCAGCATCGCATTTACATTGATCTAGCCATGAAGCTTAGAAGGCAGCCGTAGAGGTGGCTGAACCGCANGATGGTTATAGTGGCTATAACCAAATCCAAATTACACTAGAAGATCAGGCCAAGACAACATTCATGAGTCCCTGGGGGACTTTTTCATATTGTAAGATGTCATTTGGTCTANGGGAGGAAAATGGTGGGTTTGCATTGACTTTAGGCTATTAAATATGACAACATTTAAAGTTCATTATCCTTTGTCATTTGTGTATCAAGTGTTAGACACCATATTTGGGTATTATTTTTATAGCTTCTTGGATGGTTATAGTGGCTATAATCAAATCCAAATCATGCTAGAAGATTAGGCTAAGACAACATTCACGAGTCCCTGGGGGACTTTTGCATATTGTAAGATGCCATTTGGTCTGTGTAATTCCCTTGCAACATTTCAACGATTGGTCCTTAGTATCTTTCAATAATAGATCAGTAGTGATGTTGAAGTCTTCATGAATGACTTTTCCACCTATGGAGCTACCTTCAAGCAAGCCTTGGACTACCTAGAGCAAGTATTGAAGAGATGTGTACAGAAAAACCTACAGCTCAACTAGCAAAAGAGCTGTCTCATGANTACAGAAAAACCTACAGCTCAACTAGCAAAAGAGCTGTCTCATGATGCAAGAAGGCATTGTGCTAGGGCACCAAATTTCATAGAAAGGGATTAAGGTAGACCCAGAAAAGATAAGGATCATCCAAGGAATAACACATCAACCAAAGACTANCAGAAAAGATAAGGATCATCCAAGGAATAACACATCAACCAAAGACTGTCAAAGACATTTGGTCATTCCTTGGACACACTAGTTACTACTGGTGATTTATTGAGAATTTCTCTAAGATCGCAAAGCCATTGGTAGAGCTTACAAAGAAAGATGCACCTTTCATTTGGACCAAGGAATATGAACATGAATTCCAATAGTTAAAGAAGAAACTCATAGAAACGCCAATTCTACGAGCACCAGACTGGTCTAGACCCTTCCACATCATGATAGATGCATCTAACTATGCCTTGGGAGTAGTGCTCATGCAAATGGACGATAAGAAACATCTATACTACATCCACTGCATGAGCCAAAGCATTGTGGGAGCACAATTAAACTACACCACCATGAAGAAAGAACTAATGGCAGTGGTGTATGCACTAGAAAAGTTCAGGCACTATGTGCTTGGTTACAAAGTATTTGTGCATATAGACCACAGTGCCATCTGCTTCCTCATGAATAAGCCAATGGTAAGCCCTCATGTTATATTTTTCCTGGTGATCTTGCAAGAATTTGATCTCACTATGGTAGATCGAAAAGGGACGAAGAATGTGGTCACTGACCACCTCTCTCAGTTAAGATGGGTTAATAAAGAGGAGGAGAGCTCGCTCTCTGATCATTTTCTAGACAAACTTCTCTTTACAGGAACAATAAGTGAATAAACACCTACAAAAATAATATGGTATAATGGCATCCTCACCTACCTTCTTACTCAGGAGATGCCACAAGACTTGGATTTTAGGACAAAGCAACAATTTATTCATTAGGTCAAATATTTCATGGAAATCAATGGACACCTTTACAAGGTGTGTGCTGATGGCCTAATTTGTTGGTGTGTCCTTGATGAAAATCAACTACATGTTCTCTAGGATGCTCATGAAGGGCCTTGCAAAGGCCACTATGCAAGGAGATGTAGGGCCATAAAAATCCTGATGGCAGGATACTATTGGCCTACAATCTTTAGGGATGCCTACCAGTTTGTCAAGTCTTGTGAATATTGTTAATGAGACAGGGGGATGACTGCTTGCATGGAAGGTCCTCAATAGTGGATTCAACCACTAGAACCTTTTGACATATGGGGCATTGACTTCATGGATCCCATCACACACATGTCCAACGGAAAGGCATATATTATAGTAGCAGTTAACTATTGCACAAAGTGGATAGAAGTAGTAGTTATTACTGATTGTATACCATTCATTGTTGCTATATTTGAATAACAAAATATTGTGAATAGTTTTGGGATGCCACATTCACTAATTTCTAACAGTGAAACTCATTTCATAGGTGCTACTTTTAGAAAGTTAATGCAACACTTGGGGGTAGAACATAAATTCATAAAACCTTAATACCCCCAAGTCAATGGTCAAGCAGAGGCAACCAACTAAGAGATTACAAAAATACTAATGTGAACCATTAGCAAATATAAGAAGGATTAGAGTACAAAACTTAAAAATGCTCTCTAGGCTTATCGTTCAACATGGAAAATTCCTATTGGCTATTCTCCCTATGAGTTAGTGTACGGAAATATTCCAATGCTTTCAATTCAATTCAAGCTTCATGCACTCTCAACAACCTATAATTTAAACCTTAACCCAAGTCTAGCACAAAAAGAAATATTAATCACCCCAAACGTGCTAGATGAAAATTGATTAGTAGCCCTATCCTTGAATGAGATGAATAATGCATTTAGCAAGCAATGTCGTGACCTAAGAATAAGGAAAGTAAAGCTTCAACCAAGAAATAAGGTCCTCTATTGGAATCCTACACATGTACCCCAAAAGGAAAAATTCCAAACATTGTGGGAGGGACCTTATATAATTGATCAAACCTTTCCCTCTGGGGCCATGATAGTCTACAAACCTAAAAGCCAAAATAAAAAGCAATTCATCAACATCTAACAAGTGAAGCCTTTCCTTAAACCAAAATGGGCTAGTGTAACTACCACCTCAATGGATGGACAACCATGTTCTATTTTTCAGATCTCCTCCCTCAAACTTAGTCGTTGGGAAGATGGCCATCCATGCTAACCATCAATATGGCTTCTTAGTTTGTCTACTTTTTGTTTTTCACATTTTTTATTGTTACAAATTATTTATTTTACAAATTTTTAATTTTTTAAATTTTTCTAATTTTACACCATTTTAGTACATTTGAACTTTCTTGATTATTTTACACTTTCTTATATATTTTTCTTTGTTTTGTTTTATTCAAGTGTGATAAGTTCTCATTTTCACTAATAAAAATTTCTTTATTGTCATAGGACACAGTGCTACTGTTGTTGTTTACTAATGATGGCTTGTGCTTAATGTTGTGATTGTCGATGTTTGGTTTCTATTTTTGAATTTTGATATCTAATGACTTTGACATGGTTTATTTTTCATGGAATGGGTAGTGAGTCCATGTCATCCACCCATCCAATGAACTCTATGGTTTTCCTTATTCTAGGAATTTGAGGTCCCTTCCATTAAAGAAGCTTTTAATCAACTGGTAACCTTGGTAGTTTTGGGATTATGAAGGATTCAAAGGTTTGTAAAGTGTGTGAATTCAAGGGGACTCAATACTCTTTGTACTCTTCTACTTGCTTGAGTGCTTGAGTGTTTTTCATGGACTTCTTTCCATTCCATACCAACCACTAATAGGAAGTCAAATAAATCATTGCATGGTGTGGTTCCCATTGAAAAATAAAAGAAGAAAGAAAAAAAAAACAATGGGAATTCAAATCATACCCCTTCAACATGAATAAGTCCTTGAATGATGTCATTCCCAATTTAAAAATAAATAAATTCAAAGCACACCCCTTGGAAAAATAAATGGGCTACAAGCACTGGTTATGGGACACGAATGACATGCACCTATGCCTGAAGATCCCCTCTAACTAAAGCCTCCTCTCTCTCACTTCATACTTTTCTTTTCTTCTCTTTGTGAAACAATGGTTGTCTTGTGGAAGCACTCTTGTGTCTCAAGTGGGTGGATCGGTATTAGAGTGGTAATGTGAAGTCACTGAAAGAGAATGGTTTTGGTCTAGACTAAGGATGGAACTTCTTGGGTCATTTTAAACACAAATTCCACAAGGGACTTCTTATGACCTCAATTCAAAACTCAATTTTACCTTCTCTATCATCCATCCATGTTGCCATAACTTACCTCATTGTCGTGTTCTATGTTATGTTGTATGTCTTGGTCTGATGTGTTGGGATTCTTGAGTAGATTCTTTTGTGTTACTCCTTAACTTGTCATGATCATTAAATTAACTATGGGGCCTATAGACTTCTTGGTTGAGGTTATGCAAGGGAAAAAAGGTTATGAGCCTACAATGGGGAGGACCTACATGCATAGCTTTTGGCTTAATTAGTTAAGGTTCCTTACCTTTGACATTGCTACAGTCCTACCTTTTCGCATATTCCATTGAGTATACCACTCAATGCTCCTTAATTTTTCATTTCATTCATCCACTAAATCAATTTTTCTCTATTTTTTCAAATTTATGCACTTAACACCCTCTTCTCATGTTTTCATACTATTCTTGGTCTTCTAAGCTTTCATTTGATCCCAATTTCATTCAAAAACTCTTCATATTTTGCAAGATTGACTAAAGTCAATGTTTAACTACAATGGTCAATGGTTGCATCATTGAGGCCCCATCAACACATCCCCCCTAGTTGACTAGGCCTCATCGATGTAGCACAAAAACCCTATATATACCACTAAACACTTTGCAATTTGCCATTTGCTCATAACACATGATGAATTTTTGAAATTTTTCAAAGCCCTAAATCTTCTAGAGCTCATAACTTCCCAACTGTTTGTCCAAATCACTCTTTTTTTCAATCTTGTGCTTACTAGAGGTAAGATCTTTATTGTGGGGATTGCAAACCTTAAGGTTCCCAATGAAAAATTGATGAAAGTTTTTGGAAATTCTTCTAACTTTCCAAAGGGTTAATAACTTTAACAAAATATAAACATCAACTTTTTTGATATTTAACCCTTCTAACAACCTTTGGAATGATTTATTAATGATAATACATAAATAAATGAAAATCAGATTAATTAAATCAGCCATAATCACAACTTAGCCAAGTGTAACTATCCTTAAGAAATAAGGTATCCCAATTTTTTTAAGGTTACACAATGATTTCTAATCCATGGTCTTATTGTGATTATAGATGACACTAAAATAGAAATGTCTGCAACAAGGAGAACCCTCGTAGCCATAAGAGAAGTGTCCTAGAGTTGGAAGGGGCCAACAAGAACAAGCCCAAGAACTGCCAGAGGCGACCCATGCAACGAGACCTCTTTGTGAGAAGCCCAAAGTGGAATCTTTTTGACAAATTCCAGAAGAAGAAGTGCCAACCAAATAATCACAATAGGGAGAGGTTCCTAGACCCACACCAAGACTTAAGGTTACTTTGACTCAAGCCTACCTTAATATCATCAAGTCCTAAGAGATTCAATGATTCATTCTCTCAATAGATCAACTTTGGGCCATTTTTTGAGAAATCTCCAGAGGATGTTAAGAATTAACTGTGAACATCTCCCATGTGATCAATCATCACGTTCAGTGGGAAGTGGTACATGGAAGAAACATACCTCTTATAGAACAATTGAAGGCTGGGATCCATAGTTAAGATTAAGGACATTCAAGTGTCCTACTCAGTAAAAGCTATTGCATAGGCACTTGGGTTACCTAACACTAGAACACAACTAGTAGAATTATCCATGCAAGGTGATCCTAAGGCCAAAAAAGAGTGGACCCAGCAATGCTATGGGGTGGATCGTAAGGAGCATGGTGCGCTTACATTGGTGGAGCAAATTTACTTCAAGATCACAGCCTATCATCTCAATCTAATGATGAGGCCAAGCAAGGTAAGCACCTTCTCTGCCTGAGCATGCATCACTCTAAACGGGAAGTTCCCCATTAACCTTCCACAACTACTATACTTCGAAATTGAGAATCATTTCAAAGAAAATGAATATGGAAGGAAGACCCTACCCTTTCCATGCCTCATATGAAAACTTTGCAAAAGGGTAGGCATCGTTTGCTACTCTAATGATACCCTCAAGCATACTCCTTTGGCTTCATGGTCTGAGATCATGAAAGAGAAGATGCTAGCAACAACTCAATTAGAGGAGCAGCCACGACCACCACCCACTTAGGAAACAACACCAAAGGCTTTCATAGCCATTGAGTGTCTATGCAAAATTTGAGAACAGCTCTTGAACGAACAAGAGCAACATGCAGAAATGATCCACTTGTGTATCGACCAATAATGAGTCACCTTAATGAGGTGGCTTGAACAGTTAGTTAGATGGAGAGGGATGGTCCAATCTTCTCTACCCAAAGAACGAAACTACTCACGAGGTTGAATCCCAATGCTCAGGAGGTGATGATGTCACTATTGCAATACCATCTATTCTTAGAAATCTCTAGGAATGCCACTACTTTCTTAGTGTGATTAGAAGAAGGAAAAAGAGTAACTCTCTTAGTGATGTAGCATCAAGGGTAGGAAACAATGGCTGAAGTGGTGGCTGACCATGTAGTAGATGCATTGAATGCACCTATGAAATCTTTACTAAATGTATCTACACTTCAAGACATGTAGATGTCTACAGGCATAGTCAGCAGGAAGTTAGATGTAGCCTAGCATGAGAAGTTGCTAGAACGATTAGTAGGAACTAGGCAACCAACTCCGAACATCTTTGATCTTTCAGAGAACATCACTGCAATCTAGTTGGAGCTACTGAATGCAAGAGGCAAATGCATTATCCTAGAGAGGCAACTTGAAATGGCCCAAGAAAGAAACCAATGCTTGGTTGCAGAGGTTGCTAAACTTTATGCCCAACCTACAGATCCTATGATCCTACAGCTAGTAATAACAAGAGATGAAGCTTTCAAAAAGCTTCAAGAATGATTCTATAAGGCTAAGGAGGAGGCAGTTATAACCATCTTCAACTAGTCCATAGCGAAAGCAAAAACACACTCAATCAGGAAGGAATTAGAATAGATACACTAAGAGAATAAAACATTGACCGCATAGAATTGTCGCCTACAAAATGTTGATGCTTAGAAGGATCAAATACAAGAATTTATTCATCAACAACAAGAGTAGCTTGCCAGCGTAAACACTAAACTAAGGAAATTGGCCATAGAAAACCATAATTTGTCAATGGAGGAGGTACACACCTTGCGTTAGACATTTACCATCGAGATTGCCACTTGGAAGAATGAAGGCCTCAAATTTGAGAAAGTGAAAAATCACTACAAAGACTAGGTTGGCTAGAAAGAAGTTAAAGAGAAACACATCTAGATGATAAAGGAAAAAATGAATGAAGCCCTCTAGCAATTCCAACAAGGAAGAGAAGTGTCGCAACCCATCATTGATGAGATCATCGCCTACAACAAAGTAGAGATCCACTTAAAGGAGTTGCAAATCCATAAGATGACAGAGTATATGGAGTTGGCCAATCTTCGATACGTAAACCTAGCAATGTTGACTGCTAGACAGCCATAGTTAGAGTTAAAGAAGCAAGTGGCTAGCTTATATTTCTTATATGAGGCAAAGTTCAAGCACCGCAAAGACACTAAGTAGAAGCTTGAGACTACAAATACTAAACTTGAAGTTCTCATAGCATGGTTCATAGACCAATGATCAATTGTTGAGAACCTAGCCAAATGGATGAATGAATACCGGGAGTTGAGGGACACAGTTAGGGCATTCAACATCGAATGAACATAGTTTGTTGCTTGGTTTGTCAATGCAAAGGAGTTGTTTCTAGTAATCTGATGTCCTTGGGATGTGCCCGTTCCAACCCACATTAGGGAAGTTGTGTGGACAGTGCATAATCCCAGGAGTAAGAAGGAGAAAATAAAAGCACTATTGGATGCTTTCCACCTCCCACCTAAAGTTGCAATAGTAGCAGAATAGCCACAACCACCTCAACTGTTGCCTCTACTTTGAAGTTGGTGAAGGTCCCTTAGAGTCCTAGGAACCACCACCACATCAAAGAATGTGTTAAATGATTTATGAAAATTTGAGTCATGATGTTCAATTTTGTGTAATAAACACCACCATTTTTTGTAATGTGTTGATTTGTACACTTGGACACTCCATTTTTTATTCAGTTAGTTTGTTTGTTTTGTTTGAGGAAAAGTTAGTTAATAATCCAATACCTTCCCAATTTTGTAAAAGAGCTCAAGGATAAGTTTTCATTTAGTCATGGGGGTATGATGAGTTGTGTTCTGTTGGCTACATCGACAAGACCTCATCATCTGGGCTTCATCGATGAGGCCTAGTTGATGCATCATATCATGCATTGATGTAGGCCCATTGACATAGTGCTTGTAGTCAGCTATAAATATGCACTTGTAGCCACATTTATGGCAATAAGAGATTGTAGTTGTAGTAGAGCTCTTGCAATTTTTCCATTTGAAAATTAAAATTTTTCCCTAAGTGCCTATAGCAAGAGTCATTGAGTGTAAAAATCTTTATTCAAGCATTATTGTACCTGAGCATGACTATGTGTGCAGCAATAAAGATGAACTTTTTGATAAACCTTGCAGCACTTTGGATAGATTAGCTATTTCATATATGCATTTAATGTTTTCAATTATTTATTAAATGTTTTTAATTAGTTATTAATTCTTTTTTAGTTATTATGTTAATGAAGCAATTAAGCCAGATAGAGTACACACATAAGTACAACCACTTCGAGGGTAACACTTATTCACTTGGTAATCTTAGCAGCATTATTTCTTGGCATGCCAAGTAGCATGACACTTGGTTGCCCAGCAGTGGATACGTGGGTGGGTACAGAAAGTGAAATTAGATGCTTATGTTAGGATTAGTTAGATGCTAGTTAATTAGTTAATTTAGATTATTTAATCAAATTCCTTTTATCTACATTTGAGCACCAACTTATAAAACAAAAAATGATAAAAATCAAATGCCTCGATTACACTTAACCATACCAATGAACATCACAAGTGTAATTGGGAAGACAATGATTAATCTTAAGGCAAGATTCACTTTCTAAATGACTAGTGCACCGAAAACGATAAAGTTCATAGAATTTGACTAAGTCACGCATGAATGCTTTATGATTTGTATGGTTGGAAGTAGGGGTACCTCACCCCTCATCACCAACCCATAAATAAAGACACAAAAAGTAACAAAATCCATTTCAATGAGATAATAAATCCATTTAGAAATTAAAAAAGAAACTAAATAACTATGAAAATCAAACCAAGCTCTTAATGGTTGTAAAAGAGATCTTTGATGATTTCTTGGCTATGATCTCATTTAAAGCATAGATATTTTCACAAATATGCAAAACTAGAAAATAAACAAAGTATTAAAGATGAAAAAAATTACTTAGATACAAAATCACATTGGTTTCACATATGACTTACTATCAAAATATGACTAATAAAAACATGAAATCCTATAATCTGCAATTTAAATTTTAACAATCTTTGTAGAATACCCCTCTTTCAAATTTGAGAAATAACTACATTAAGAACTGAACTATAAAGCTTAATATATTCCATTATTAGATTACACAAACTCCATTACAATAGTCAATTGATAAGTTACTAAGGTGATTTTTGATGTATCTTATTTAAATAGTGCAAATGTAGATGGAATGTTTTCTAAGATGATACTTTTAATAAATACATGTATATTGCTTAAGAAAATATCCCTAGAAAATAAAAATTTCACATTCAACAATATCATGATTTTGTACATCTTAACACAAAACTAAAAATAGCTATTTGAATGTCAAAAGCTCTTTCATATGTAGTTTTTATTACTTTGTAAAGCTCTTTTTACAAAGGTATGTATCATATACTAAGGATGCATCTTTATTAATCTATTATTTTTTATGTGGCTCATACAAGTTGAGTTGCATTCGTTCACGAGTTTGATATTAATGCTAAGTCTTGAAAGAAATATAATTACCACTCTAACTTCATAACTAAGAGAATTTCAACATTTTTAAATATTGTTACTGAGATCTTGAGATGTTTTTCTATGTCCCTGTCAATGGAAAATGAAATTGCATAAACAAAAGAAATACAGGAAATTGCAAAGTAGCCTTTGTCTTAAAGGATGATTAGTTGATAAATTATATATTTATATTTAAAATGCCTATCATTGTGATTTCTTTTAAAAATTTTGTGTTGGCTAAATCTACCTTGATTGAGCCAACTAGAGGGAAAGGTCAAGGGCATAGTCTATTTTGGATTTATTTTCAAAAATTTACTGATAGTACAGATGTATAATCTATACAATAGAAATTACCTTGAAAATAATTGCATTAACAATACTAAAGTTAATCATCAAAAACCCCAACATAATTGTAATATAGATATACCCATGATTTATAACTTGACATTTCTCACCAAAATCGAACCCATGATGTTGAGCTTTCAAATCAAGAGTCTTATCACTAGACAAAGAACTTGATTAGCCTAGTACTAGAACAATCAAGCATAGATCATAATACTACTAACCAAGACCCGATGAAGCAAAAGTAATGGAATAAAATATAATTACAAATTTGAAACATAATTTTTTTTTCAAGGATGTTTAGTGGTATTTGATACATATGGCATTATTGTTTCAACTTGGGTTGAAACTAAGGAAATTCTAATTTAATGATTAGAACAAATTGTTTAAATTTTTGTAAATTTGATATTATAATTTTTGACATAAAATGTAAAAAAGTCATTTTTTAGAGTATTATATAGTTGGGAATTATATTAATACCTTTTCATGGTTGGTACATTAAATTTGTTAAAGAATAATCTTCTTTAACTATTAATATCTTGCATAAGGTTTCAAGGTAAAAAAGATTTCAAATGTGCTATATATTTGTAAAGAAAAAAGTATTTTTAAAAACTTGTAATATTTTTGATATCTTGTTTATATTATTTTTTGATGTTAGGAGGAGAACAGAATTCAAATAAATGAATAATGATCTAGGTGGACATTGGAAAATTATTCAAAAAATGTGTACTTCTTTCCAGCCATCACTACATTGTTAGAACAAAACCTAATCAAATAGAATGCATACATCAAATAATTTTTCATGTTACTTCTATAATTTATTGTATTCAAATCAACAATATCTAGCATTATCTTTAATTCTATATCCTTCAATTTAAATGTTAATAATCTTTGTAGAGTATCCATCTTTCAAATTTAAGAAACAAATAAATCAAAAACCAAACTCCAAAGCTTACAAGGTGGCATTTTGACTGTTTATAAGATGAGAAAGAAGGATAAGAGTGTAGTGGTGCAATTGCTTAAGAGTAGGAAAGAGAGTAATAAGTCTTGGAGAGGGGATGGATAGGTGAATTCTAGTGAAATCAAAGGGCCTTATGCTAATCCAACTTCAGGTAAATAAATCTCATTCTAGGGGTATAGGAAATGTTGAGCTTCTTAAGAAAAATAGGAGTCATGGAACAAATGACTATGTTTTGAAGAGTTCTCTCAATATCCTCTCAGGTGTCCAAGTTTAAAAGGCTACATTTATGGTGGAAATCATTATGCTCGAGAATCTTCTCAAAATCTTCAAGTTAAAAGTGGTGATAATAGATCGAATGAGAATCATAGGTTGAATACAGTTAAGCATTAGCCTCATGATCCATTAATGATCTTTAACAAGGATGACCAAGAGTAAGATATGAGACTTTTGAACTTCTTCCAACAAGCACATGAGGGCATAACCACCTTAGTACAAGGTGGAGGATCTAGTATTCAAAAAGGGCAGCAAGTGATAAGAGGATTTGAACATGATTAGCCTAGTGTGATCACTTCCTCCATGAATTAATTCTAGGTAGAGAGAGAGAGATAAAAAAGAACATGCATGTGAGTGGATAGAAAAAGAGAGATTTTGATGGAGTACATGTTCTTTATGGCGACTTTGGGAAGGTGGGATATGTTCTTGACTATGTCTTCGAGTAGGAAGCATAGGTATGTATCTAGGTCTTCAAGTAGAAAGCATAGGATTGTGATTACATCTTCAAGGAGGAAGAATAGGATTGTGACTATGTCTTCGAGAAGGAAGCATAGGATTATGACTACATCTCTGAGTAGGAAGCACAGGATTGGGACTAGGTCTTTGTGTAGGAAGTACAGGATTGAGGCAGAGGAATGAATGCCTCGAGAAGACTACACCTCTATATCACTACAAGTGTAGGAAATAGTTTACATTTTAAGTGAGTCTCGCTCTAGGTAGAAAGGTTGGTATATTTTGCATGAAAAAGAGCAAGTCATTTCTTCCTTAAATTTGGTTGCATGAGCTTCTATAATCATCAATTCAATGTCAATTTGAGTTCAATATTTATCCTTTATGGTGAATTATCCTAGCTATTGAAACTTCTTATCCATAATTGTTAAATGGGTTTTCAATTATTCAATACCCTTGATATTCTTTGTGCTCTCCATGTTTGAAGATTATAAAAACTTAAGCTTCAAGGATGTTTCTTCTTTCAAGTAGGGGAGAGCATAGGAAAATATGCCTTGTTGATGGATTTAAGGACGTTTCCCTCTAAAATGGGGGCCAAAGGAGTGTGGAGAACTTCATAGGTTCTATGTTATCATAACCATCATCAAAGAACTACAATGGTCTTGATTCCTTATGTACTACATCATAGGGATATGTAGGTTGTAAAGGAGCTTTGGCTTTTATGTTCAGGCCACCATCGTTATCTTTGATAGTGAGGCTTAGGGCTAGTTGTGTTAGAGAAGGAACATGTGTTAGCTCTTCTAGGATTTTGGTGTCTCATGTGATTTTATGTTGATAAAATATGTTTTCATGAGTCACGATATCATATCTATGATATCACATCTATGACATCGCAACCCTACATATGTCATGGTTGATACAATGTGGAGGATTTTGGTCAACATTATAAATACCAACCCTTGGTCACGTCGAACGGACAACTTTCATTCAACACTAAGCAAAATTCTTACACTTTGTTTTTGTAACTTAGAGTTAGATTTAGAAATGAATGCTTGCAGCATGGTGTTAAATAGTTGTATGGAATCTTTGTTCAAGTGGACCGTACATGGGCACAATTCATGATTGAAAATAAAGATTGAGATAATTTCTTACCATTGCAGCATTACACCTAGTTTCTTTATTTTTACTTAGTCATTTTCTTTACTTAGTTTAATTTTCATTTTTTAAATATGTTTACTTTAGTTTAGTTATTTACATTTCCTAAGTACTTTACTTTTCCCATGTTCATTAGTAAGGCAGAATAACTATGATTGGTTTTGAGCATTAACTGTAACCATTTGGTAACCTAGTAGTGGCTTCACTTGATTTGCTTAATAGTGAATTCACTTGGTAATCCCAATAACAATTACATAAGCCTAGGGTGTGTATGGAAAGCCAGGAAAAAATACTTATTTCCACAAGCTAGAAAAGATTTATATTTCTGTTATCATCTAGATTTAGCTTATATTCTCATTTTTATTATGGAAGCACTTAGGATTAACTTGAGCCCACAACATCATAATATGATATACCTCACTAAAAGTTAAACCATACAACTTGTACTTTACTAACTTGAAGTGAGAAGACAATGATCACAGACCAATTATCAACCACTAGCATACTTACATTGTCCATCCACGAATTACGATATAGTCGCACATGAACACTTATAACTTGTATGCTGAAGTGTTGGAATTCCCAACCGCTCATCATGTGTGCTTCTTGTGGTCATATGTATGTGTGTGTCATATTAGTTTTGTTGCATACATGATTTTTTGTGGAGTACTTGATACACTCCTAATCCATGGACTAATGAGTGATGTAAACATTAAGGCATAGTCCATCTTGGGTTTACGTTGGGATGTCTCGCTAGTTTTAGACTCAAGGGTGGTGTCAAATGGTGCTTCTCTAGAGGAGTATCAGTATAAGAGGGGGAGGGGTTGTTTGGTTTGTTAGAACCCTAAAATAATTATAATATGGGAATATCCAAAGATTTATAACTTAATATTTCTCACCAAAATTAGACCCATGACTTGGAGATCTTACCTATAGACAAAGAACTTGATTAGCCTACTATTGGAATAACCATACATAGATCATAACACTACTAATGAAGAATTGATGAAGCAAAACTAATGGAATAACATATAATTGCAAATTTAAAAGACAATTTTATTTTTATCAAGGATGTTTGGTGGTATTCAGTACATATGGTATTATTGTTTCAACTAGGGTTGAAACTAAGAAAATTCTAATTTAATGATTAGACCAAATTCTTCATATTCTTGTAAATTTGATATTAAAATTTTTGACATAAAATGTATAAAATTCATGTTTTTAGAGTATTATATGGTTGGGAATTCTATTAATACCTTTTCATGATTGGTGCATAACATACAATTATTAGAGTAAATGATAAAGTGTATTTCGAGTCAAGGGCCTTGGATGATACGTTTATGAATTTGTTAAAGAATAATCTTCTTTAATTCTTAATTTATTGCAAAAGGTTTCAAGGTAAACAATATTTCAAATGTAGTTGCATATTTTTAAAGTAAAAAATATTTAAAAGAACTGACAATATTTTTGATATCTTGGTTAAATATCTTTCACATTTTACATTTGCTCATTTAAAGTTTAAGAATTTAAGTTTTCTAAATTTTTTTCTTAGTATCAATGTCAACATCAATAATAACACACTATTCAAAATATAAAAGAGACAACATCATAATGGAGTAGCTTCTTAGAATATCATTACTTAATTTAATAATAACATGTACTTTTTCTAGCCATTACTACATCATTGGAACAAAGCCTAATTAAATAGAATGCATATATCAAATAAATTTTCATGTCATTCACATCATTTAGTGCATTCAAATTAGCAATATCTGAGATTATCTTCAATGAATCTATGTCATCAACATGTGCAAGTATCAACTTGATAGATAAATAATTGGCAATTTTATTAGATCAAATAATACATTAACAACAAGGGATTTGATCTTCTTCTTGAGCATGCCACCATCATTGTATCCACCTTTTTTCACATTCTAAAATAAAATTCAAGAGATTGAATCTTCTTATCAAGCATGACAGTATCACTGTATTCACCTTTTCTTGCATTTTAAAATAGAACTCATAAGATTAAGTCAAATAATACATTAATAGTAAGGGATTCAATCTTCTTGAGCATGCCACTATCATTGTATCTACCTTTTTTCACATTCTAAAATAAAAGTTAAGAGATTAAATCTTCTTATCGAGCATGACGCTATCACTATCTTCATCTTTTTCTACATTTTAAAATAAAAGGCAAAAGATTCAATCTTCTTCTTGGCCACAACACTATCATTGTATCTACCTTTTCTCACATTGCAAAGTAAAAGTCATTTAATAACATAGTCACCTAATAGTCATATCATGGATTATAGTAAAAGCATTAATATGTAATTTAAGAAAGATAGTAACATCCACTTATTAAATCACATCATTCATATTATTTACTATTTATATTACGTTGAGGTAGGTG